>JAHQIW010004110.1:0-273391 GCA_019055375.1 Parelaphostrongylus tenuis | reverse complement strand
ATGGAGTAAGCAGGGTGAGAGGCTATTGAGCTTGTTATGACGACCAAAACCATTCATGGTGACTCACAATTTCAAAAGCCTCACTCTCAATGATGGACGCGGCGTCTCCCAATGGAGAGTACCATTACGAAATAGACCACATCTTAGTAAATCGAAGGTTCTGCCTGATTGATTTCGGTAATGCTTCTGAGTTCTACACGGGACCAGACCATCGGCTCCTTCGCGCAACGTTCCGTTTTTCGCGGAGAGGAGAGAAAACCGCTAAATTCAAACAAGGAATCTCAGAACTACTATAAAGTAGGATGTAATCAAATCATTTATCGGCTCTTGGAAAGATACCGTTGTCGACAACATCGACAAAGAATGCGATCGACTCGTTGAATATCTTCACGTCAGCGTTGTGTGAGCCGAGAGTCCTAAAGTCACGAAGAGACGCTTGTCGTTTCAGACACTCGAGTTGATACATCAACGTGGAATCGCACTAGCTACAGGCAATTGAAATCTCACGTCCAAACTTGCGAAACGCTGCAGAGAAGCGATAAAAAGAGACCTTAAAGAAAGACGAGCAGCAGCTACGGCAGAAGCTGCGGAAACTGCGAAGAGCATTTGCAAAGCCCAGCGAAGCTTCTTCAATCATAAGACCAAGATGACTGCACTCCGATGCCCTGACAGTACAACTACAGCTTCCAAAAGGGCTATGGAAAATATTATCACCAGTACTACTCGGATCTCTTCGCTAGCCATGTCCTCTTGCCGTCATATAGATTGAAAGAGGGCAAATATGTTGCTCCACCAGTCCTCCTTTCCAAAATCCGACATGCTATATTGTTGGTGAAGAACACAACAGTACCCGGTCTAGGCAGGATTAGACCAGAACACCTGAAGATCCTACCGCCAGTTCTCATCAACACTCTGGCTTGGTTGTTCACTCGCTACCTGTCAGAATGCAAGGTTCCTATTCAATGAAAAACCAGCAAGACCGTATTGTTGTTCAAAAAGGGAGACCTTTACGATATATGCTACTATCGCCCAATCTGCCTGCTGTGAGTTGTCTATAAACTCTTCACTCGAGTTATCCTGAACACTATAGACAGGGCACTGGACTATGGCCAGCCATGCGAACAAGCAGGGTTCCGAAAAGGAGCTACTACCACACATACCACATCCACACGATCACAAGACTCATGTAGTTTCACGAGAGTAAATATACCTTTCTGTCTCGCTTTCATCGATATGAGGAAAGCCTTTAGTTCAGTGGAAATGGAAGAGGATATTAAGGCACTGAACAACCAGAGCGTCATTACTCGATACATAATAATGTTTCGTAAGCTGTATAACGATTACACGACATAATATCACCATTCTACAAGAATATCATATATAGCATAGGAAAGCAAAATCAACAGTACATTCCAGTCAATGCCATTACACAATCATCGCAACACAAATAATGTGTACTTATGAAATATCTAGAGCGCATGTGGCGCAGTGGTTAGAGGTGCCCTGCGTCGCACACGAGGTCACTAGTTCGATCTCGCGCTCATGGCTCACCAAGCCATCCATCCCTCCGGGGTAGGTAAATTGGTACCAGACAGGTCTCAGACTAGTCTGGGAGGATAAGCAGCACTGACTCTCAATCACCTCAAACGAAGTTAAAAATTGAAGTCGAATGCATGGCGCATCCCTCAGGGATAGATTAACGCTGAGAGCTTTATCCTTTATCCTTTATCCTTTATGAAATATCTGTTTCATGATTACAAATAGCAACTACGTAACATCGCTGGGACTGCAGAAATGCGCGAGATTTCGAAACTTTGACCAGAAATGCGTTTTACATTTAACACATCTAGCATTTATTTTGTTAGCATGATTTAAAGCATAAAAGAAGCATTTTTCAGTCGACATCTCTCTACACCACTCACATCGGTGACAGATTTCACGCGAAACCTTTTCGAGAACACCTCTAGACGTCGCTGAAGGAGAGTCGTTTTCTAGATAACTAGCAGAAACCGCCTCCTTAAACTCATTGTATATGATTCGTTCTTTGTTGGCCCAGTACGTTCTATGAGCTATCAGCAGCAGTATGATATAGACGAAATGAAAGAGGATGTGAACGAGTCTAAATAAAGAAATTGAAGATTACGAAGCTAAGAGGTAGCAAAATGCACGCACTATTTCTTGATCCTTCAAAGAAATGGAGGGTAGGCAGCCATCTGGTCCGCAAGTTCCGCAAGCCTCTATTTTTCTTGTAGTTCTCAACCACTATGAACTTCTTCGTGCCTAGTTTAGGTCGCTGTCGTATGCTGTCAAGAGCATCTGCACTTCTCTTGCCAAACCATTTTAGTGCCATCAAACCACTCCGAATCAGCACGCTTTCTATTCGTCCTTATGCAGTTTACCCTGCATGGACTCCTTTGGCATATCTTCCCGCATTTTTTTAAAGGTTCCTGTAAGTATTCTTCTGCAACAGTTTTTCAGCTAGAAGAACATTGGGGAGTTTCGGCCTAAAGGTGCGCTCCTTGATCTGGCAGTTGGTATTCACTACTTCATTCAGTTGTCTTATCTTATATAGCTTGTCGTGCGTGCTCAATTCGTCATTGTCGACTGCATATGGATGGGTTATGATCGCATAGTATCGATGCCTTGGCATGATATGTGACGCCATTGAAAATTCCGCAGGACCTGGACGACTGTTTCAGTAATCGTTCAGCTATGGCATTAAGATGACAAACATTCTCAGAGATAAGGCGATAAACGACGCCGTTTTGTCAGTCACCGTCTCATTCCGATCTTTCAATTTTTTAGCGGCCGAAAGCATTTGTCTGCTTTACAAGCGGATCCCAAACACCGTTCATGATGGCTTCAAAGAAGACCACTGGATCCTGGAAGACGTGTATTGCGTTATTCTGCAAGGCAACTCGACCGTCACCGAAGGATTTGGAACTAGGCGCTACTACGCTACTCGGCGGGTCACCCACTGTTCCATGTTGTCTGATGTAGATGGTGCTTCATCGTCTAATTCAGTGTCTTGTGTACAGGCTGAAGAAAGATGTATGCACTGACGAATCGATGGTACCATTCAGAGGAGGAACTAAACCCCGCCAGTACGCTCGTTGCAAAAGGAACAGATTCGTTATGAAGCGTCTTAAAGTTTGTGATGAGAGATGATGCATGTATAAGACAACGGTGTACGCAGATGCGGACACAAATCACAAACCCAGTGAGCCTTTATCGGAGCATGTAATGATGGATTTAAAAGGAATCTACTGGATCAAGGAAGGCACCTTTACGCTGATAACTGATATATAAAACGTTACCCTGGTAACAAAAAAACTATTGTAGAAAGATACATACCTGATCGGAATTTGCAAGAAGAGATAAAAGGTATGCCAAAGAAGTTAATGCAAGGAAAACTGCGTAAGTGCGAGTGGAAAGACGTGCAAAATTGGTGTGGCTTGATAGAATATAGATGGTTTGACAAGAGAGAAGTGCAAATGCCTCGATAGCTTAAAACTCCGGCGTAAATTGGGACACGAAGAAGTTTAGAGTTATTAGAAACTACAACAAGAATGAGGGGTTTGCGGACCTCACGGACCAGATGGCTGTCTACTCTCCATTCCTTAGAGGGAATAAAAAGTGATACGTGATTGCTGCTACTTTCTAACTTCATAATCTGCAATTCCTTACTTCATGTACGCGCGCATCCTTTTTCATTTCATCTATAACGTATTGCTGCTGAACGCTCATAGAACGCACCGCGTCGGTAAAGAACGAATCACATTCAATGGGTTTAAGGAGGCGATTTATGCCCGCTATCTAGGAAACGATTCTCCTCCAGCGATGACAAGCAGAGTCCTCGAAAAAATTCCTCGCGAAGACCGTCGTCGATATAAGTACAGCAATTCATGCAACATTCATTGCTATTTTAATATTGTCTTTCGATATGAGTGAAAACATAACGTTCTCGATTGTTAAGGTAAACTTAAAAGCGTGAGGCGGCGACGGGAGGACTGATACGCAGCGGAGGTACGCAGGCAAACGCCCGACGACGACGATAGTCGAGCGCCTTCAAGTGGCCCGTGCTGCCGTTTGGTTACCTTTCCTCTTCGTAATCGTTTCCTTCTCCTTTTAGCTTATCGATCACCTACGATTGTTGTTTATGACTCGATGTGGCCCAGTTCAATTGCTGATTAGTGACTTAGGCCATAAGTCGTAATTTTGCTTAGCACCTTTTGCTTGATGGTCGACTGCTCCATGTTGTACTAGAGATTGTAATTGCAAACCCAGGTTACGGAAACGAGCCCAGTGGTGGGGGTCGTGGGCGTCTCACCCACGGGGACGGGTAGCGGGCTCGCAGGACGATCTCGAACATACAATGTGAGATTTATATGACTTATACGACTATGATATTCACATATCGTCGACCCAACACACAGCTGTGGGGTTTCGTCATTCCGAGGCGACCACGATATCCTCCCTGGCCTCCCCCTCTCCTGATTGACGTCTGCAAACCTCTTAAGTGCGATACAGTCGGTTCTCGCTCTTTGTCTTCATGTGTTTGACCCACGCAGGCATAACACTAATGTTACGAAATGGCTACTAGTCGAGCTATTACAGTGCATTGATTTAATGATTGCTACTTGATATGCCTTTTAATCCGCCAATTGGATTGGTTGGCGGATATGAATGTATTATATGTGATTAATGTTAATTATAGCTTGTTTTTTCCTAAGCGATTTATTCTCGCTGTAATTTCTGATAAATTAATCCGTATGGCAGGTGTACCAACACATAGCAACAAGACGGGGCATTCACTGTTGTAACCAATGCAATAAGTGCTAAAAAAATGTCGGCTTAAAACGGCTGCTTTCATTCCCAAAATTATGCTAAAAGAGCAATTACTAGATTTGTCAAATATAAAACGCATTTCTGCTCAAAGTGTTATGATCCCACACATGTCTGCATGTTCCGATGCTGCGTCGTTACTGTCTGTAATCAAGAGACAGAAATATCATAAATATTTACTGCATTTGTGTTGTAACAAAAGTATTATCGTGGTATTTGGAATTTACTGTAGTTCTAGCCTTCCTGTTCTATATGTAAATGATATGTATTCATAAGTTGCAGATTGTTAAATGATTGGTGATGAACAATATATATAGATTGATCGCTTGTGCTAGGGTATTACTACGAGAGATATGGTGTGATTTGGTGTACCAAAGATTTGAACATACTATAAAGAAAGCACAAAGGACAGACGTGATTGGTGGAGGTGGGGGGAGGGGGGACGACGAAGCGAGGGGCGGAGCCACACTCCCTCCTGGCCTTTGGTAGGCAGCCGGTTAAAGGACGTGGTCGTTAAAGGACGAAAGGGCGAGAAAGATGACGGGGTCCCGCAAAGAATAATGCGCAGCCATTCCGAACAGCTCTCGGCAGGCGAGAAGTTTTAGGCCACTAACCACTGTGCCGCTTGCTTCTCTTTCTATTCTCCTTTCCTTTGACATTATTTCTCTTGATCAAGTATTATTAAGCTTACTACTCATTTCGCCTCAATATTGTTGACGACTTGAAGTGCTAGCCAGTATTCGTGTGTTAGGTGGCGGCAAATTTTTGAGTTTTAAATCCGATTTCATCCCCTGGACAGGAAATTTTCGTACGAGTCTTAGTAATCATTCGAAGGCTTGAATCTCTGGTTGCAACTCCACGTCGCCCGATTTTTCAAAACGCCCTTTTGCAACGCTGTAGCGTTCGAAATAAAGGTTTGTTTCTCTGTCAGAATCATTAGTTTTTATCTAAAGTTTCTGTCGATGCGGTGAAAGAAATCCTCAATAGAATAACAGTCGTGGTCGCCGTTTTAACGCACAGTGCGGTAGATCACTCTCGAGCTACGCGGTAGATCAGGCGATTCCCTTACTAGGAAGTCGTCGCTGTGACTTCCCATCACATTTCGGTCAACCATAAATCTTTTCGGCAACTTTGTGTACCAGCCACCTCACGGAGCGGGCAGAGCGACACGACCAATCGCTTTTGGAATATTGCCACTCAATTAAAGATTTTTCTCACCCCATCGACAAAAAATCAGATAAGAACGCGTGATTCTGATACTAAGGAAAACTCTGCACACGCTGATATGCTTTTCGTTCCTCCAGCGATCTATACGCGTGGTGAAAATGAAGGCGAAAGGCGAGTGAGAAGTAAAATTTTAATCTGGACGCTACAGCGTTATGAAAGGGTGTTTGAAAACCAGCGACGTGGAGTTTTAGCAGAAAATTTAAGCTTTCTAATGATTGGTAACACTAATTCCTATCATGTATGTGCTTGTTAGTCGACTTTTGTTAATGTAAACACGTGCCTGGGAGCAAATAATATAAGGAGCGGTCATGGGCATATTCCCACGAGCAGAAGGTACCAGACTCACTTGACCATCCTTAATTGCATCATGGCACGATACTTCATTAAATTATGGGCATAAAACAACCATCCTGGCATACCACTCTCGGGGATTCGCCTTTCCGAGGCGGGCGCGTCAACTTGTTGCTTTTCATCGAAGTAATACTATGAGCGCCGCTAGTGTAAAACATAACCTAATTTTGCATACTTCAGGCGTTAGTACAAGGATCTTTTCAAAAAGAAGCGCGTAGCGAAGCAGTTAGAGATTTGAGCTTTCGAATATTTACTGACATTCTTATGAAAAGTTTCTCTCCGGCGAATGAGGTCGAATCTTCATTCACGCCATATAACAGACAAGTATACACTTTCATTACCGATTTCTTTAGATCTCTACCAAATCTCCTTAGGTGTCTAGCGATATAGCGCCTACCAACGGACAATGTCGAAGGCAGTTGACCCGGATGAGGTTTTTTCTGTTTTCTTGAACGGAAACGGTTTTGAGGTGGGAAAAAATGAAAACTTCACGCAGACATAATGTCATCTCAAGTTCCAATAACTAGTTCTTTCTAGGAGCCCATCTCGTCTTCTGACGACGAAGATAGCACAGGCGCCGAGGCTCCTGCAACTACTCCCGTAATGACACGGGATACGGATCTGCCACATGTCGAGGTACACAAATCAGTCCCGCCCCTTTTCACATAAATCATTTCCAGTATTGATTGATCGCGTCAGACACGTTTCTTCAAGTCGCACTGCTCTGATTCGTCCAGACTTTTTCCGCTCGAATAAGCACCCACATGGCTCTGATCAATTGCCGAAAATTTAGCATAACTAGTGCTCTTCCCACTGATAACCGAAGACTCAGCCGTATCCTAGCTGAGCCGTGATCATCAGCACATTGCGTAGCAATCGATGATCATCCCTTCAGTGTCACAAAGTCAACATCACTGATTTGAAGTACGAGAGAGCGCTCAAAAGCTTGTCGGAAAATGTTGGGTTGTCCGAAAATCGACGATTTTCATTCTTGTCATCTCATTCGACCCATACTTGTATATGTGCATACGTGCATATATTACCTTATGTCGTATGCT
Organism: Parelaphostrongylus tenuis; assembly: GCA_019055375.1. NCBI lineage: Eukaryota > Metazoa > Nematoda > Chromadorea > Rhabditida > Metastrongylidae > Parelaphostrongylus > Parelaphostrongylus tenuis. The sequence goes on along the minus strand of JAHQIW010004110.1, from coordinate 265,910 downwards.
CATACCTACACATGTATGCATAAGTGGTCATGTATAGCAGTTGTTAGAGGTGCTCTGCGGCTCACAATATGGTCCATGGTTCGATTTCACGTTCAAGTATCACCGAGCCATCCATCCCTCTATGATCGGTATATTTCTATCTCAGGGGATAAGCAGCATTGACTTGACGGTCGGTAAATTCCTATCTCAGCGGATAAGCAGCATTGACTCGATACAGCGATAGCCCACCGCTAGCCATTGTAAAGGCCATACATGCATTCAATCACCTGTATCGATGCTACGAATGGAATCGAATGCATAATAAATACTTCAGAGAATGATCAGCTCCGAGAGCTGTCTTTTTAGAGCTTTATATTTACATATGTATGAGCACGTGCATGTGTGTGCGTGTGCAGTCACATACACTTGTGCACATATGAAGAGCGCGTGTGGCACAATAGTTCGGGGTTTACTGCGGCACACATGATTATATAATTGATGGTCAACAATTCGATTACGCGCTCAATGCTCACTAAAACTTTCATCCCTCTTGGGTCAGAGAATTGATGCCAAACTTGGATGGGAGGATAGCAGCACTCACTTGATATACCAGTAGGTTTTTGGTACTCACTGAAAAGGCCGTATTTACAGTCTATCACCCTAAACGATACTAGATGAAGACGAACGCATGGGGCATTCTTTAGTGATAAATCAACTCGAGAGCTCCATCCCTTGGTCCCTTTCACATATACATGTGTATATGCATATATGAACCTATAAGCTTGTGAATATAGATATACACATGTTCATACACATATTTAAAAGTTCAGGTGCATATATGTATACACTATCATGTGCGCGTAAGGGAGCACCGTGGCCGAAAGATTGTGATGCTCGGCGTGGCGCACGTGGGGCCAAAAGCCACTCTCATACACTCTCCTGTAGTCAACAACAAGCGCCGTTTGGAACGCCACAGCAAGGCTGTCCTCGAGATTCCTATCCTGGAAAAATGATTAGATTGCTGAAAGTGCTGGAATCCGCACAGTGAAGAATGAACACTGTGAAAACGGATTAATAAATTGTCTACAGTTTAAAGTATATGCGCACATACAAAATTACATCTACACAAGCGCATATATACGCACGTACATGCATGGACGTTTATATAAGTACATATACGTATATATGTGTGTATAAGAGTGCGTATGCATATATGTATATGCATATATATATATATATATATATGTATATATATAATAAAAATGCTCGCTCCATAATTTCGTGATGTGTTCAGACTCAGCTATGCGACGATGTGGATGTGAAACCTTCTCCTACGGAAGACTCGAAGATGTCCAGATTTTTGCTGCAGGTACAAATACTGACATTGCCAGGCAGTCTTATGCAACACTTTATATGAGATTTCTCATAGTTAGCTAAATTTTCGCATTCGTTGTGTGTTTAACAAATGATGTACCCGCCGGCAAGTCTTCGTCTTGGAAAGTTGCAAACATTCTAGGTGGTTCGGCTACACCTCAGTGAGCACTGTATGTCTCCTGGCTGCTCAGCGAAACATGAAGCAGCGCAAAATCTGAAGGAAAAAGTTGATAGCATGGAGGAAACCCGCTCAAAGCTTCAAGAGCAGTTCACTGTTAATCAATTAGGTAATGACGACTTATTTCGGTCGGAGAGGTCGTTTCCGTCATATCCTTCTTCCTATCTCAGAAAATGAGAGGTTTGTCGAAGAGATTACGGACCTGAAACGAAGAATCACAAGAATGGAAAATCTGATCAAAGACCAGAGCATCATTATTCGGGACCTCGGATATCAATTACGAGTTAGTCAGGTGCGTCGTCGAACATTTCTAGCGAGCATCATAAAGTAGTGATGGCGCCATATATCTACTGTTTCTAATTTATCTGTCTACAAATTATTGTCAATTTAACCCTTTAAGGAGCGAGCGCTATGTTTCATACCGCTCCACGCGGCGTCAGACCTCACTTAGTGTAGTGGCGGCGCCGAGTTTATTGGGAAAACAAGCGCAGGCAGCCAGACATGTGTGCAGAGGTAATGACAGCATTGCGTCTCATGATAAAGCCACGAAGCGACGCCGCCTGCCTATCAGCGCGGGTCCTAAAAGTCTTAGAGCCGATCATGTTGAATAACATGCAGAACTGTGAACCTCAGACGTGAATCAAATCAGCATCTCACCCTTTGGAGGGTTGGGTGCTAATCAATTGCTCCGTAGAGGTACCTGTTTACTTTCACTCTTTAGTTTGCGCAAAAATTTTTGTTATTGATGCGATGTTGAGCTTGAAAGAATGTGAAACAAGCACACCTGAAATGAAAGCTCATGTGTTATTATTTCAGAAAAGTGCACGAAAAACGAAAGCACGAAAAGCTTCGACGAAGAGCAAGAAAAGGAAGTAACCGATTCCACTTGGGAATGTCAAGAGTATTTAATATTCCTTAGCTGAAACCGAATTCTTCATACCATTTTATTCCCAGTGCAGCGTATGTGTGTATGTGTACGTATGTGTATATGTATGCATGTATGTATGAATGTATGTATGTGTGTACGTGTGTGTTAGCCGAGCTTGTGTTGTAGAGTGAAGTAATAAGCGGTTGTTATTGAACGATAATGATTTCTGCATAAATAGTGCATAAATGTACATTGTTTATAGTGATTGGTTGAAATTCTCTTCATCAATAAATATTCCAATTAATGAAGATATACACTAGTCACGGATATGTTGGAAGTAAAGTGGACAACATGGGTATACTCAGTGAAAAGTTGGTAACAGCAAGGTTGTTATTCCCCTATCTCCATCCTGTTAAAGCCCTTTGGTAAGAACGTGCTTTTCACTTTTCTAAGATGTTTCAAAAGTCGTTCGAGAGCTAAAGTCAGGTGAATTTGAACGATTTAGATCACTTTCGAGACGGCCTTTTTTGCGTTCTGATTTTGTCAGTGAAATTTTGCTCCACATTCGAGCAATTCTCGCCCAATAAAATTTTTTTATAAACGCTCCTAAATGTCTAGATAGGACAGATTCTAATAATTTTAGCAGTGTACTTTATTTTCGAAGAGAACTCCCTAATGTGCTGTAGCACGCCAAAGAGGATTACATTTCACAATTAATCGATATGTTGCAAGAAGCGCAGGAACTTGTGGCCAATGTTGCAAATTTCATTCTTCGAGTGCGCATACCATTATTCTTTTGACTGTTACAGCGTTCTGAAAAGTCCTTTACAAAGATCAACTGCATATTTGAAACTGTCGAGATTTGCGCCATCGAAACATGGTCGACTGTCCATAGAATAAACTCTATCCGGCAAGAAGTATTCGTGGTTATGCAAGATGTTATTTCTACTGTTACAGCGCAAAAAGCAAACCATTTAGAAAATAAGACATACCGTTCAGTCTTATTTAATTTCACCAATCTACATGTAGTCAACAATGGCGACATGCGCACACAGGATAAGCTATTTAAGATATGCAACTGATGGAAGTAGTGAATACCAACTGCAAAGCTGTCTACAAGCCGGAAGAGATGTATGCATTGACAAGTCGGTATTACCATTCAGAGGAAGAACCAAGCTCCGCCAGTACGCTCCTTGTAAAAGAAACAGATTCGCTATAAAGCATTTTAAAGTTTGTGGTGAATGAGGGTACCACGTATAAGACAACGATTTACATAATTGCTAATACAACCCCCGAATCCGGCAAGCCTTTATCGGAACGCGTGGTGATTAATTTGATGGAGGGCCTGCTAGATCAAGGAAGACACCTTTACGTTGGCAACTGTCACACCAGTGTTCCTCTAACGTGAAAGCTTTTGCAGATGAATACATACCTGATCAGAATCTGCAAGAAGAGGCGGGAAGCTATGTCAAAGAAGTTTATGCAAGTAAAACTGCGTGGGGGCGAGCGGAGAGCCGTGCAAAATTGGAGAGGCGTGATGGTATTTAGGTGCTTACAAGAGAGATGCTCGTAAATGCTTTCGACAGCATACGGTAGTGACGCAGATTCGGACGAAGAAGTTCAGAGGTCTTGAAAACTATACCAAGAATAGGGGTTTGCGGACTTGACGTACCAGATGGCTGCCTACTCTCCATTTTTTAAAAGGACTAAAATTGGTGCGTGCATGTTGCCACTTCATAGCTTCATAATCTGTAATTCCGTTCTTCAGGTGCATGCGTGTCCTCTTTTATTTCGTCTATAACATATTGCTGCTGATAGTTCATAGAATGCACTGCGCCAACAAAGAACGAATCAAATTCACTGAGTTTAAGTAAGCGGTTTCTGTCAGTTATTTAGGAGACGATTCTCTTTCAACAACGACTAGTGACGTTCTCGAATGGCTTCGTGCGATAACCGTCTCCAACATAAGTACTACAAAAGGTGGCTAAAAATGTTCCTTTTATGCTCAAAATTATGCTAAAAAGTAAATACTAGATGTGCTAAATGTAAAACGCATTTCTGCTCAAAGTGTTATAATCCCGCAGATTTCTGCAGTCCTAGCGATGCTACGTAGTTGCCGTTCGTAATTAAGAAACAGATATTTTACAATTTTATAATACTATATCTCTCATTGAAGCAATTCTCGCTGAACAAAGCTCTCCGTGTAGACTTTAAGTAACCCTTTGACAGCTTAAATCTTAAAAGTTTCGATAATGTAAATGGTTTTTGAAAATGGCTTTCCAGTGCGTTTTACCAAAGAAAGAATATGAAGCCTTGCGCAGCGCGACACTGGCACCAACCGCTGCGCTTTGCCAGTATGTGGATAGGATTTTGCAACATTGTCATCAAACCACCGCGCTTTCTCGATTGTCGAATTAGCAAAATTTAATCTTCATTTCATTGTTACAAACACAATGAGGTCCTATTTAAAAAGCTAAATGTACCATCGTCGGAATTTCCGGGATTTGGGCTATCGAACGGTTACATAAAGTCACGAGGAAACACTGTTCTTGGCGAGAAATGTTTCAATGATAAACATGATCTTAATGTCGGGATTACAGCGGAGTAAAAGAGCCATTCTAAAAACGAAATATATTTTCAATTTTTCTGAGATTTAAGCTATTAAAAATTATTGGAACTGCTCAAAAATTTAAGGTTCAAGAGATTTCATAAAGGCGACACCAACACGTTGAAACCTGCTGCAACGCATTATCAAAGCGGCATTAAGGCAAAGCTAGTCTACATAATTCGCCTCTGGCATTAAAAAATTGAAGAATTAGAGCGGGATGTCTGATTGATGCACCTCATAGCTCACAGACTGCTCTTTCCAGGTTTACGACATTTCGTGGCAGGAAGGCGATTTACCAAAGTCGATGATGTGATAATGCACCTGTATTCATTCTTGGTGAAAAAAAATTTCAACTCGCAAATATAAAACCTTGAAGTTACGAGGCCTCAGATGACATTCAAAACAATAAAAAAAGCAAAAACTAAATTTGGTGCAAATTAATAAAGTTTCAAAAACAGCAGAACTTTTGTGATAATTATTATCTGAGCCCACATGTCATATGGTCTGCTATGGGCTCTTGTACAGCCCGATACACGTGTTTCAGCCTTGACAGCCTCGTCAGTAGGGCAGGTCCGTTCTCATTTTCCAATCCTAGGAACAGGGAATAGGAGCACCCCGACAAGGTTGGCCAGAAACAAAGCGCCTGCCCAACTGTCGAGGCTTTCAAGCCGAAAAACCTATATCGGCCTGTACAAAAGCCCATAACAGACCACGCGACATGTTAGCCAAAATAATAATAATCAGATATACTGAAATTTGAGCGCGCCTTCAAGAAACACACTAAACAAATGGCATAACACAGAACTTAGAATCGAGCTCAATACATATCAAGCATTTGTAATTCTCCAAAGCATATCCGTATTAATTTTATGTTTCTGTCTCGCTCAAAGACGAAATTGACCCATGGAGCATCGTGAGTCATTATGACTCATTTGGGATGTCGAATTTCGACAAAAGTAATCGATCTCGTGATGATCTTTATCTCTTGATGCACGAACCTTTGAAATGCACAGACTCCCTCATCGTATAGCATGAAACGACTGTAATTTTGTAAGAACAGTCCGCCTATTACTTGCTGGATGTCTCATTCAGGAAAGAGACTGATCAGAAGATTCCAACATAATTGGGAAGAGCATTTATAGATCTCAGCCGTCGACCACAAAAACCCTTTGAAATGTCGGTGTTTGATGGAGGTGTTTGTTTTTATTTTTCAAGGATGGATAGGTAAGAGTAAAAGTTTACTGGTTCAAAAGTGAATTCATTTTTATAGCAATTCATGCGCCTTCGTTTCGATTTTTTTCATTACTTTAATTAATCAGTGATATATAACACAACTCTTTGTTGAGGCAAACTTAACCGGTTGACCAGCAGAGACCCAAGGGCGCGTCTGACACTACCTCTTCGCCCAGCCCCTTCCAGTCACGTTTGTTTCTTTTGTTTTCACGAAAATAATCTCAAAAATTCAAGAAGCTTTTCACTCTCAAAGATGCGGTGTTTGAGAGGTGTCTACGCTATTCGCGCGCATGTGGCGTAGTGGTTACAGAATCTCTGCGTCGAACATAATATTGATGATTCGATCTCACGCTCATGGCTCATCAACCCATCAATCCCTCATAGGTCGGTGAATTAGTACCACGCTTGTATCAAACCTGTCTGGGATTATAAGCAGCACTGAGTCGATACAGTGGGAAGCCACGACGAGTCACTGTAAGGCCAGATATGCCTTCAATCACCTCAGACGAATTCAGAAGTTGAACACGAATGCACTGCGCATTCCTCAAAGACAGGTCAACGCTGATAACTCCACCCCTTTTATCCTTTATGCTAGAATCACTGAAACATCAAATCACACCATATCTCAGATAGTAATACCGCAATACAAACGATCGATCTATATAATTTATTCATCACCATTTATTCAACAATGTGCAGCTAATGGCAACAGTTTCTAAAGCAACTTATGACATGATATATCTACATTTAACATAAAATAGTAAAGGAAAAATAATAATACAACTTAAATAATACGATAATGCAATAAATGCAATACGAATACAATGAGTACTTGTGAAATGTCTGCTTTCTGATTACAAACAGCAGCTAAGTAACATTGTTGGGGCTGCAGAGATTGCGAAAACATAACACTCGGAGCAGAAGTGCGTCTTACATGACACACACCTAGCATCTGTTCCCTTAGAATGACTTCAAGCATAAGAGAGGTCTTTTTCAGGAGGCAACTTTTCATGGCACTCATATGGGCGGCGATATTCGCATAAAACCTTTTCGAGATCGCCGCTGGTCGTTTTTGAAGAAGAACAGTCTCCTAAATAACTGAAATGGACCAGCTCCTTAAACTCACTGAATGTGGTTCGTCCTTTGTTGCCATAGTACTATCTGTGAGAGCTCAGCAGCAGTATGTTATAGATTAAATTGAAGAGGTTGTACAGATAACTGCAGAAAGGAAGGTACTTACATGTTAGATGGCGACAAATGAAAAACCCATACAATTCGCTGAGTAGGAATTTGCAGAGGAGTGTCAATAACCATTGGAAAGCTTGTACTTCTGGCTAAAACAGCAAGTGCCCTTCACAGATGTGAGCTATGACGGTGACTTTCATTTTTCAAATTGACTGATCTACCCCGTTCTCAAGTCTTGAATGTCAGGCATGCTAGTGGCTTGCATTTCCACGTTTTCTTTATCTCGCTAATATTTCGCTGGGCAAAACTTCTCCCTCAGAGTGCCAGTACTCGATCGATATCACAAATTTCGAGGAATTAAAAATGTGCTTGTTTTTTTGGAAAGACTATCTTGATAGCTATTCTGATATGAAGAGGAAACGATTTGTGCTTTGCATTTTGCCACACAAAACTCTTTCTTTAGACTATTAGTAATCTTCGATAGCGCAGGTAAAAGTGATTTCAGCGTTATGCTTGTTTTATGAAAACACCGTTTAGCAAGGACCATAAGATCGATGCCATAGGCGTTCATAGAATGTATTGCGCCAACAAAGAACGAATCACATTCAATGAGTTCAAGGAGGCGGTTCGTGTCAGATATCGAAAAGACGATACTCCTCCAACGATGAAAGCAGATCCACGAAATGGTTTCACGCGAAGACCGTCACCGGTGCTATGAGAAAATGTCGGCCGAAAAAAACGTTTTTCGTTGTCAGAGTCCTGCTGAAAACAATTATTAGTTGTGATCGATGTTAAATGCACTTTCAGTCGAAATGGTATGATTCCTATATCTCTGTAACCTAAGCGATGTCAAGTAGTTGCTGTTTGTAAGCAGGAGACAGATAGTTTATGAGTATTCATTGTATTTACAATTCAATGATTGTATTACCGTATCATTTGAATTGCACTACTGTTTTTGTTTTCCTGAGTTATGCTATCTGTAAATATAATATGCATCATGAGCTGCATTTTGTTGAAAACCATGGTTATGTACAGCAGAATGTTAAATAAATAATAATGAATAAATTGTATAGATTGATCGCTTGTGCCAAGGTATTACCATAGATATGGTGTGATCCGTGCCAGTAAACCGAGCACAAACTATAGAGCTCTCGGAGTTGATCAATCGCTGAGGGATGCGCTGTACATTCGTTTTTAGTTTCTAACTTCGCTTTAAATGATTGAACATATATCTGGCCATTACAATGACCCGCGGAGGGCCCCACTTTTCAAGTCAGTACTACTTATCTTCGCAGACTAATCCGATACTAATTTACCAACCCCTGAGGGATGGACGGCTTGGTGAACCATAAGCGCGCGACGAAGCATCGACCTTCTGTGCGACATAGAACATCTCTAACCACTGCGTCATATGCGCACAAACAGTGTGAACACTTCTTCCAAGACACCACATGTTGAAGTGCAGAAGACTTTGAAATTTTCGAAAAAAACATTTAGAGGAAACAAAAAGGTCAGAAATATTTGGAGAAGGCGGTGCGAAAAGTTGGAGTCACACACGTCACTGAGGCTGTGGTAGTCAATAGGCTAACCAGTAGCTCACCACGATCCAGGAATGTGTCTGGTTCCCTCCCCTCGCCCTGAGCCCGCCAATCACGCTTAGTGTTATGCTCGAATCCTTGTCACATCAAATCACACTATATGTCACGTAGGAATATAACAGTGGTTTCCATGAATACCTTAAAGAATACAAAACTTTAGATATGAAAACACATTATATTTACATATAGCATCACCTGTGTTACCTATGTCACCTGTCGCATCGCTGCTCGTCGAGTACTGGAGCGGGTACCAGAAACACTTCCATTTTTTTTCCATCGCGTACAAAAGCGGCACAGTGGTCATCTTTGCTCTAGGGACTCGCTGAGAATCATATATTTCCTCTACATCGTTTGTGAAGAAATCGGACCAACAAATCGGTGGCCTTCCTGTGAAGCACTTGATGTCCCTAGGAATCGAGCCGGCAACCGCTGTTGTCCATCGGTTGCCGTTGAAGCGCATCACTTGTCCGACCCACCTTATTTTCGCTATCCTGGCGTGTAGAACGGCGTCTCTTATCTCCAATCGTTGACGTAGGTCGGAAATTCAGATACATACTCTCATTTGCAAACACGGGTTACTCCTAGCATTGACCTTTTGACTGCGCGTTCAATAAAGCGAAGTGATCCTTCATCCTGCTAACGTAGCGATCATGTTGCTGATGCATACGTTAGGACAGGGAGAATCATCAGGTCGAAAAGGTGGGCACGGAATCCCATGTTTTTGGTCCTCTTCACTACATCCTCGATGCTCCTAAATGTTCCCCAAACCGCTCGTTTCCTTCTGTTCAACTCTAGAGCTAGGTCGTTCATCATATTAAATTCACGACCTAGATAAACCCGACTGTAGCATTAGGTGATTTTCGTCTCGTTGAGCGTGAATGGAGCATTCAAAACCCATCCGTTCCTCATGAACATTGTTTTCGTTGAATTCAGTTGAAGACCAATCTTTCCACAGCAGTTGTCGAAATCGGTCAACAATCGTTCCGCTTGGCTGATGTTTGGTGTTTTGTGAACGATATCATCAGCAAAGAGAAGATAGTTTAATTGTCGGCTGTCAATTTTCACTCCCATATCATCCCATTTTAGTGTTGCCTGACGTTTTTTAGAGTGGCACTTAATAGCTTTGGCAAAACTCTATCGGCTTGTCCAACCACTCTTCTTACGTCATTGGCAATAATGTTGTAGAATGGCGATATTTTGGTCATGAAGCTTTATACATCTCACGAAGAACCATTATTTGCCTAGTAAGGACGCCCTTGTTGTCCAGCGCCTCAATAACAGCTTCTGTTTCCTCTAAATCAAAGGCTTTCTTCAAATCGATGAAGGCGAGACAGAGCGGTATCTTGTACTTGTGATCGTGTGGATGCGGTCTGTTGTGCTAATTCCTTTTCGGAGTCTTACTTGTTCGCATGGTTGTCCTTAGTCCAGTAATCTGTCAATCCTGTTCAAAATGACTCAAGTGAAGAGTTTAAAGACAACGGACACCAAGAAGATTGGGCGATGATTGCCTATGTCGCAATGGTTTACTTTTGGACCAAAAACACGATCTTGCTGGTTTTCCATTGATTGAGAACCTTACATTTCGACAGGTAGCGAGTGAAAAGCCGAGCCAGGGTAGGTACTTCAGACGTTTTGATCTAATACCGTCTTGTCCAAGTGTTGTTCTGTTCGTCACCAACGATATAGCATATAGGATTTAAAAAGGGCGGTTCGTTGGAACAACTATTTCGTTCTCTTTCAATTTATATGACGGTAAGAGAACGTGGCTAGCGAAGCGACCCGAGTAGTAGTGATGGATGATTTTCTCCACTGCCCTTATGGAACCTACAAGTGTCCCAACAGGGCGTTGGAGTGCAATCATCTTGGTCTTGTAATTGGCAAAGCCTCGCTGAGCTTTGCGAATACTCTTCCCTGCACCTGCTGCTTCTGCCATGACTGCTGCTCGTCTCTCTTTGAGGTCTTCACTTATCGCTTCTCTGTATCGTTTAGCGTTCGAACGTGAGTTTTCGATTGCCTATTGCTCGTTCGATTCGACGTTGACGTATCAGCTCGAGTGTCTGCGGAGGCAGGTGTCTCTTCGCGGCTTTAGGACTCATTGGTCTTGAAGCGCTAATGTGAAGATATTCTACTAGTCGGTTGTAATATTCTGCATGTTGTCGAAAGCAATATCATTCTAAATGCCGACTAATAATTTAATAAATCCCAGTCTATGGTTATTCTGAAACTTTGTGAATTATATTTAGCGGCTTCCTCTCCTTTCAGCGAAAAACAGAACGTTGAGCGAAGGAGGCGGCGGTCTGACAAATGTACAATAGGGGTTAGAATTTCGTCTTTTTTTTAGCAAGGACGTGGTATTACCGCTAAAAAGTGGAAGATTTTAAAGGAAGTAATTACTCTTTATATCAACAACTTTTGTAGAAGGTTCATTCTGAGCATTCGTTATGAAACGATACGGGACCTACTTCCAAACTTCACCTATAATTACCAATAAGCCACCAATGACGTCCAAGCTGAGGGGTAACATTTTAGCATAAAATGTAATCTTTCTTTCACCCTTATAGCATTCTGTGATAACCTTTTCAGGAATAATTTAGATCGCCAAAATTCTCAAGATTTGTGCAATCTATAGACGATAAAACTTGGCGAGGAGCCATATTAAAGCCCCAACCGAGCAAATGAAGACAACTGAATGTGAAATTCATTTTTTTTTGCTGCTGCAACGTAATAAAAGTCTTATCTTAAAACTGAGTAGATCATTGAATTTGCAGAGAATTAGGCTTTCGAATGATTACCAAATGTTTACGAGAAAACTTTTATGCAGCGAGAAAGAGCATTAAACATTCGTGTAACGTATCCGGTATACGTCGTCTCTCAAGGAGTAAATGCTTAGTGTGTTTTGCACTCGTGCTTGTTTGGTTCTTCACCAAGCGAAGCTCTTTCATCAAAGCTTTAACAATTATTCGTTAGCTTGAAAGCCATAATTTTAAATCTGCACTTATTCTCTAAATAAGCACCCTTAGTGTACTATGATGTCCAAGAAAATTTGCGTTCGACTATAGACGTCTATTACTTGCATAGCTGGGATCTGTGCATGATTAACATTACACTTTTAGTAGACGACCAATCGATGAAATTTTTTTGATTTAAAAAGAAATTGGAATATCGGGAAAATATTCATAGAGCGCCATAAGAGCATATAGAAGATTACGTTTCGCGTTTGGAGTAATTAGCCCATTGCTTAATTTTCATAGCGGACTTATCTGTAAGATAGAAATAAAAAGCTAATGCCCATACAACGATAGAAGAAAGTATATTCTGTGATTATGTTGAGGTCTGAGCTCTGAAGGTGCCGTAATAAACGGAAAACCGCTGAGAATGATTGATAAATTGGCGTTGTATTCAGTACGCAGAATCATTTTTAGCAAACTGCCTATTGTGGTTCCAATTCTTGCTGCTTCTTAACACGTAAGAGTTATATAGCGCCAAGAACGTAAGTGCGATACAGTAAATTGTAAATTATCTAGCGATGCAAGAATCTTAGGGATTTTTTTCGGAAAGAAAAAATCCTGTATTATATAACAAAGTTTGCGCGACACTCGAGAATCGCTTTTTGCGCGGGGGTATCAACTTCAGTCTCGATGTTAATGTAATTTATCATTTGAGAGAGAACTACGTTTCACCGTCCATGCGCCTCAATCTCGCCCGCGTCTGGCCTCTATGCTTTACACCAGACTTTTATGTAATTGCGAAAATTCTGGACTGATCTAGTTTTTGAATTGTTATCATAGAGAGGTGTAAAATCAAAAAGGAAATACCTTCTAGCACTCGGTCTTGTGTGCAGTAAATACATGTGGCCATTTAGAAAAGGTCACAGTGTACAAAATATCCAAATAAACCTGCGAATTCCTCTTAAAAGGAAATTAGTGTTCCAGATAACTAAGCAAAACCATATCCTATTTGGCAGTAATTGAAATCGCTGCCCGCAGCGTAAATTTCGTCGCTTATTCGGGAAATTTTGAAAATTTATTCTATGTTTCGAAAGAACTTTCGTTTCTTTACCTTTCGTTTCGTGTGTTGGAACCACGCTCAAATTTTAACTCATCCCGTAATTATTATTCGAGCCAACACGTCATGTGGTGTTTTAAGTGCGCTGACTTATGTGCAACACTGCGTTCAGTGATAATATCACTTGAGATAGAATCTTGTTTTTTGACGTGTTGAATGTACCAACTCTCATTTTCTATTCGTAATGCCTCTCTAGAGTTATGAAAAGCCTTCTGTGACAATTAGGCAGCAAGCTAGCTATTTCAGGCGTGAAATATGACCTTTAGTGTTTATAGCGCTCTTTGACGGCCTATACAAAAACTAATTTCAGCTTCGGAATTGTCAGAATTTGAAATATCGAGCGCTACCGAAAGTCGAACAAAAAGCCATTCACATACCCTAGTTGAGCAAGCAGAAGACCCAAAAGTGAAACGTAAGTTTTTTTTGGCTTTTACAGACCACTAAGAAATCCATTTCGAATATTAAGTTTAATAAACCGTTTCTCAGGCTATTGAGTGACTGTTAAGGGTCTAATAAAAAGGCTGTGTTAGGAGAAGAATTGAGGAAAGTACGTATGTATTCCATGGCATTCACGCGGCCTCCATAGAGTGAAGAAGCGATAAAGAGATTGATTGTTGACTTTCTCAGCTTAGATTGCTGAAATTCAGAAGGACAGAAATATCAGGTTAGTCCTAACAGCTGATTATTGCCGAGATTCCCTTCCTGCTAAGTGATTTTGAGAGGACTGTGGTATATATTCACACGATAAAGCTTCGATATGCATTTCGCATGGTTTGCTTGGTGAACAACGTTTTACTGTTGTTAAGCTCTGAGGGCCACCGTTGATAGGCAGGCGAGGTCGCACTGTCGATGCCCGGCAATCGGCGCCATTGGGACATGCGATCTTCCCAGAGCCGTAGTATCGTAATGTTACAGACTTTTCGTCATTCAGAGCAATTTTGGCACAAGTAAAAGGTGAAATTAGAGTGGACAGATTCCAGTAAGGATATTTTTGGTCGAAACAGCCCTTAAACAACACTTGTTTGTAAAAAATAATGCACCAGATTTCAGTGAAATGCCTCTTCGACTACTCTCGAGAATTCTTCAAATGTTTGCATGCTTTGTTGACATTTCCATAAAGGTCGAGGAGACTTCATCCTGAACTCTGTGTTCGGAAAACTATAATCTAGTGTACTGTCGTTCGCACATGTTTCGGTGCCAGCGAGCGATTTGAAGCTGGCAGATCTAATTTGAGTTTGCATTCCCATCCAGCAATGTACATGTTAGCTCTAATGCTACGAATTTTTTCTCACGTGGTGTGGGCAAGGAATCTTTGTGTATAATTTAATTTAGTCGCATATCTTGTCTATCCTCTTTGCACGCATGTTTAATTTTGTGTGCATAGATTTTTTATGAAACCGTAGGCTTCCTTTGGCTCTTCGCTTGGCAAACTCTTTGTCCATGATTCATGTATAAGCTTTCTTCAAAGAAAACTCGGCTATCAGTTAGCAAGCGGTTGGTTGTTGGGATAACTGTAATCCGATCGTACTCAGTCGTCTCGTCCGATTGGTCTACTTTGAGTCAATCCACAGGAAGCCTGCTTAATCTCATCGTGTTTGGCACCTACAGTATCAGGTCGGCGTACATTACAATAATCTCCAGAGAGCTCACAGTCATTTTCAAGCACTCTGTTTGGTGAAAAAAAAGCAAGGAAATACGACAGCGTTACACAGCATACGACTGCACTCACACATTTCGTGATGGAATATAGAGATTCGTGCTGTACATGGGCTCTTTTTCTGCCAAAAATAAAGAATAATGTATAAAGCTTTTGGAAATCAATTCCTGAATGATGCACCATTCATTCGTCTCTAACTTCTACATTCGTTCGACGTAACTAAATGCGCATGTGGCCTTCACAAAGACTCGCACTGGGCTGCCGAAGTATTGAGTCGGTGGTGCTTTTTGTCCCAAACAGCTCTGGTATCAATTCATCGATCTTAGAGGTATGGAAGTCTCGATGAACCATGAACGCAAGATTGAAGAATACGACATTTCTCAAGCTATTGACTGAATACACGAACATCGATTAAGAAAGGAAGAAGAGGGTTTTAACCAGCTGGCAATATGCTTTCTTTCATGGCGATATTGTTTCCTCGTTATTACATTTGGAAATTTTTTTACATAAAGAGGCTTGTATTATTCAAATTACTGTTTTAGAAACCTTTCCAGTGATATTCTTTGGCTTTACGGTGATGATTTTGTCTCAGAACTTCAGTTCACCTATTAATTTCCCATATTTCTATTGCCGTCTGCATCAATGCAATATTACGGAGCGGGAGACGTCGCAGTCGCAGTACTTGAGTGGGGTCTAACGCCGCGCGGTGGGCATGAAAAGGACTTTTATGATTTTCGAAGGGTTAATCTTATTTAGAATGTCTGCTGGAATTGAATAGCAGCTTTCAGGCAAGTTTGGCTCGGCCAAAAATAAAATGTGATACACTCAGTAAACACTCTACATGTGATGTCATACTGGCATGGCCGATATCGGAGAGACCGTGAGTCGTCGGATCGCCTCTCAATAATTGTTCGAATTTCTCATTTTGTGGATGGCAGTACAACCTGCCAAATTCTAGGTCGGAATGTATACGTCGTGGCATGAGGATTTCTGCATTTCTTTGGTAGACATCTGGTAGCCATAAACCTATTTCTCTGTCCACAACACCGTTCCGAGATGAGTAACGAACGACTTGCACTCTAGACGTATCGCAATGCTGCTTAGAATTTAAGAAACCTTCTAGATATCCAAGGGGCGATGATACTACGGGAATGATAAGTGGAAAGCATCACTTGGGCTCTTATGTGATATTGCTATGTGCCACAAAATTCACAGGCACTTTCTGAACATACCATCACCAGCTTTTTTTTTGCGCAACTCGAAGAATTTGAATCTAAATTGTATATAATGACATATTTTTTTCGGTAATATTCCATTATGTGCACCCTCTTTGACCCATTGGTAGTAAAATATTTCTTGCACTTATTCAAAGTGTAAATGGTCACTCGATAGGTGAAATTAAGTGAATTCGAGCGGTATGTTTTATTTTCCAAATGGCTTGTCTTTTGCGCCGTGACATTGGAAACAACATTTTGCTTCACTCCAAAGATTTATGTTGCCCGATGAAGCTTTTTTTATGAATAATTGATGATCATTCATCAGCGCAAATTTCAGCGATTTTGAAGATGCAGATGGTCCTTGTGAAGGACTGCTCAGAGCGCTGTAACAATCAAAGAAAGACTGCGTTGTTCATCCAACAATGAAATTTTGCAACATTCACCCCAAGTTACTGCGTTTTTTTTTTAACATGTCGATTATCTGCAAAATTCAATCTTCTCTGGAGTGTTACACTACAATGGGGAGTTCTCTCCGAAAACAAAGTACACCGTCGAAATTGCTAGATTTTGAGCTATCTAGCCATTATTGAGCACTCATACAAAAATTTGAAAGGGCGAGAAACGTTTGAATGCGAAGTAAAATTTCATTGCTAATGTAACAGTGAAGAAAACAGACCATTTGAGAAACAAAATACATTATTCAAATTCACTTTATTTTAGCTCTCGAACGATTAACAAGACGTCCTACAAAAGTAAAAACGCGTTCTCACCAAAAGGCTTAAACAGGATGGAGACAACGAAAAGGCACTCTTCCCGCTACTAACTTTTCACTGAGTATATTCACGGCGTCCACTTTACTTTTACAAATCTATGACTAGTAATGTGTCCTCATTGATCGGAATATTTATTGATAAAGAGAATTTCAACCGATCGCTGTAACCAGTGGACTTTTATGCACCACTGATGCATGAAATCATTAATCATTCAGCAACAACCGCTTACTACCTTAGTTAACGTCACAAGCTCGGCCAACACGCACATACACACATACATACATACATACATACATACACACATACATGCATACATACATACATACATACACATGCATGCATGCATACACATACGCTGAACTGGAGATAAAATGGCTCTTGATGGACAAAAATCCCTTTTCTCGGTCACACTGCTATCACATAGAGAGGACTAGATAAGAGGAGTGGAGTAAGAACATTTTAAAATAAAAGAGAAATGGGGTCATTTGCAAGATGCTCCAGAAGTGAAACACATATCACCGAACAAAAGTAGGCTCACAGTGAAATATTTCTAAATCAAGAGAAGCAACGATAAATTTAGAAATGCAGCAAAGAAACTGTCAATAATGCATCAGTGACAGAAAATTTCTTGCGACAAACTTGAGAGTGAAAGCAGAACAATTACCCCGATGGTGCAATTGATTAGCACGCATCCCTCGTAGGCGTAAAATGCGGGTTCGATTTTCGTCTGAGGTTTATAATTTCGCATGTCATTCAACATTATCGGCTTTATGACTTTGAGGGCCAGTGTAGATAAGCAGGTGGCGTGGCGGCGTCGCGTCGTCGCTTTCCTACGAAATGCTATGCTGTCATTATCCCAGCATGCATGTCTGGCCGTCTGGGCGTGTTTTCCCACGAGACTCGACGCCACCACTACAATAGCCGAGTGAGGTTTGGCGCCCGAGCAACATGGTACGAAGGTATCACTTGTTCCTTAAAGGGTTGGATTGACAATAGCTTGTGATCAGATATGTTAAGAACAGTAGGGATATGTATCAACCATGCTATGATGTTGGGTGGAAAGGTTGACGACGCACCTGAACAACTCCTCTTTGATTTCTGAGATCCTCAATAATGATGGCCTGGTTCTTGATCAAATCGTTTATCCTTGTAATTTCCCGTTTCAGATCAGAATTCTCTTCAACAAGCTTCTTATTTTCTGAGATAGGGACAAATATACGACGGCAGCAATCTCTGCAACAGGTAAAAGTTTTCATAATTAATTGATAACCAGAGAGCTGCTCTTGAAGCGAGCGCATTTCCTCCAAGTTGTTTACTGGTTCTTTCAGATTTTGTGCTGCTTCTCGTATCTCTGGGCAACCAGTAAAAATATGGCGCTCTTTCAGATAAAGCCGAAGCGCCTAAAATATTCGTAGCTTTCCAAGGGAAAGACTTGTCGGCGAGTACTTCATTTGATAAATACATGATGAAGGCAGAAATTCAGCTAACTATGAAAATTCTTTTATATAGTGTCGTATAAGTCGTATGCCTACGAATGTCATTTCTTCATATCAGCAGCGAAAGTCTGGACATCTTTAACAGTTCCAAGCTACACATGCCGTCAAGTGAAATAAATTACTAGATCTTCAGTGTTTAACACTCGATCGTGGTATTTTTAAAATATTATACCCGTCCTCTTTTGCTAGTCAGGGGATAGGAGCACCCCGATAAGATTGACTAGAGGCGAAGGGCCTGCTTAACTGACGAGGACTTGGGAGCCGAAACACGTGTATCGGGTTGCACAAGAGCTCATATCAGACCACACCACATGTTGGGTCAAATAATAATTATCAGTTATAATGATAATTGAGCGCGGTTTCAAAAAAACACAAGATACAAAAGGCATAACACAGAACTTAGTTTCGACTTCAATGCATTGTAAACATTTGTAATCTCCAAATTAAATCTGCACTAATTTTATGTTCCTGTTTCGTTCAAAGACAAATTGATTCATGGAGCAGTGTGGGTCATTATTACTCATTGAGGATGTCGAATTTCGACAAAAGTAATCGATCTCGTGATGTTCTTCATTTTTTGATACACAAACTCATGAAATTAGCAGACTCTTTCATGGTATTGCAAGAAATGACTGCAGTCTTGTAAAAACAGTTCGTCTATTATTTTTTTGCATCTCTCGTTTAGGAAAGAGACTAATCAAGAGAATTTAACACATTGGGAAAGAGCACCTATAGATCTCAGTGCAGGCTGCAGAAAACCTATGAAATGTTAGTGCTTGATGGAGTTGTTTGTATTGATTTTGTAGGTTCCATAAGTAAGAATAAAAGTTTGCTGATTTAGAAGTAAAAAACATTGGTAAATGTTCATTTTCATAGCAATTCATAGATCTTTGTTGCGATTTTTTTCATTACTTCAATTTATCAGTGGTTATATAACGCAATTCTTTGTTTAGGGAAACTAACCCGTTGACTAACAAAAGAGCGAGAGCGTGTCAGACTCTACCCCTTCGTCCAGCCCCCTCCAATCGAAAAATTTGTGAGGCTTTCCCCTCTCAAAGATGCGATGTTTCAAAAGTGTTCACGCTAATTGCGCGCATATAGTGCAGTGGTTACAGATGCTCTGCGTTGAACATAATGTCGATGGCTCGATCTCATGCTCATGGCTCACCAACCCACCAGTCCCTCATAGGTCGGTGATTAGTACCAACCTTGTCTCAAACTTGTCTGGGAGGATAGGTAGCACTTGCTGGATACATCAAAAGGCCACGACGAGTCATTGTAAGGCCACATATGCGTTGAAACACCTCAGACGAATTTGGAAGCTGAAGACTAATGCACGGCGCATCCCTCAGGCATGGGTCGACGCTGACAGCTTCATAACTCTATCCTTTATGCTCAGAATCACTGTCACGCCAAATCACACCGTATTTCGGATAATAATAGCACAGTACAAGCGATCAATCTATATGATTTTCTTCATCACCGCTTATTCAACAATGTGCAATTTATAACAACAGTTTCTAACAATTTGAAACCCATGATATGATATATTTACATGTAACATGAAACAGGAAAGCAAAAACAATAGTGTAATCAAAATAATACAATAATTCAGTGCAATTCAAATACAGTGACTACCTTTGAGGTATCTGCTTTTTGATTACAAACTACGTACGTAACAGCAACTACGTAACATCGTTGGGACTGAAGAGATTTCGGAATCATAACAATCGGAGCAGAAGTGCGTCTTACATCAAACACATCTAACATTTGTTTTCTTAGCATGACTTCAAGTATATTGACGAGTAAGTGCACATACCTAAAGAAGGGAAGGCACTGACACATTAGATGGTGACAATGGAAAAACCTATCTAATTTGCTGGATAGAAACTTTTACTGGATTGTTAATAATTATTGGAAAGCTTGTACTTCTTTCTAGAGCAGCAAGTGTCCTGTTTTTCAGAAAACTCCTTCTGTAACAGTGTAAAATTTAGAATAAAATTATGGCACACCCTCCGTCGTCCCTTTCCAATCCTTAATTATTTGGTGCCCGAAATATTTATCTGCCCCACAGGCGGATCTCGAACATCGTTCATGAGAACTTCAATGAGTCCACTAAATTGCGGTAGTCGTGTAATGCCTCATTCTGCACACCAACTCGACTGTCATCGAAGGAGCCGTGACTAAGCGTTATTACGCTACTCGACCACTCACACATTGCGCCTGTGTTGGCTGATGTGGATGATACTCCATCGTCTAAATCGCCATTGCGAGAGTTACTAGCTGTGCCGTCCGGATCCCTCAGATTCTTCAGAAAGGGCTTCATTATCGATGTATAATTGCAGAAGAATGTCTTGCACTTTGTCGATTTCACCCATAACATTGGCTTTCATTTCACAGATGTGGGCTATGAAAGTGGCTTGCATTTTTCAAATTGGCAGCTCGACCCCGTTCTCAAGTCTTGAGTGTCAGGCATGCCGTGGCTTGCATTTTCACGTTTTTCTGAAATCTCACTTATAAATCGCTGGGCAAAGCTTCTCCCTCAGAGTGCTCGTACTCGATCTATAGCACGAATTTCGTAAAACTAAAGAATGCGCGTGTTTTTGAAAATGCTATTTTGATAGCGCTGTATAAAAGGAACTTACTTGTGTTTTACACTTTGCCACACAAATCTCTTTCTCTAGACTATTAGTAATCATTCGATAACGCTAGTAGAAGTGATTTCAACTGTTCTATGAAAATAACGTTTAGCAAAGAACATAAGATCGATGGACGACATAGGGGCTCATGGAATGTATTGCGCCAAAAAAAATAAACATGTCGGCCCAAAAAGACTTCATTTATTCTTGGAATCTTGCCAGAAAATAATCGATGTTAAATGCGCTTTCAATCGAAGTGCTATGACACCTACATTTCTGTAACCTAAGCAATGTCAGGTAGTTGCTCTTTGTAAGCAAGAGACAGATACTTTATGAGTATTCATTGTATTTGCAATTCACTGATTGTATGATCGTATCGATGATATGCACCATAAGCTGCATTTTGTTGAAAACCATGGTTATATATCGCAGAATGTTAAATAAATATTAATGAATAAATTGTATAGATTGATTGCTTGTGCCAAGGTATTGCTATAGATATGGTGTGATTTGCTGTGCCACTAATTCGAACACAAACTATAGAGCTCTCGGAGTTGATCAATCGCTAAGGGATGCGCTGTACATTCGTTTTAGTTTCTAACGTCACTTGAAATGATTGAACACATATCTGAACATTACAACGACCCGCTGAGGGCCCCACTGTTTCGAGTCAGTGCTACTTTTCCTCCCAGACTAATCTGGTACTAATTTGCCGACTCGTGAGGGATGGACGGCTTGGCGAACCATGAGAGCAATATCGAAGCATCGACCTTCTGTGCAACATAGAGCATCTCTAACCACTGCGCCATATGGGCACAAACAATGTGAACACTTCTTCCAAGACACCAAATAAGAGCAGACGTGATTGGAGATGGCGGTGCGAAAGGCTGGAGCCACAAACGCCCCTGAGCCTATGGTGGTCAATAGGCTAACTAGCAGCTCAACACGATCCCGTGACGTGTCTGGTTCCGTCCCGTCGCCCCACCTCTGCCAGTAACGTTTTATCTACAATACGCTCGAATCTTTTTTACACGAAATCACACCATATGTCACGTATTAATACCGTAACACAACCAATCAGTTTATATAATTTGTTCATCATTATTTATGCAACAGTCTGCTATTTATAACAATAGTTCCCACAAATACCTTAAAGAATACAATAGTTTCCAACAATTTATAGCTTATGAAAACACATTATATTTACATATAACATCACCTGTATTACCTGTGTCACCTGTCGTCTCGCTGCTCGCCGAGGGACTCGAGCGTGTACCAGCAACACCCCCATTTTTCCCATCGCGTGCAAAAGTAGCCCAGTGGGTCTTCCTCGCTCTAGGGATTCGCTGAGCATCATATCTTTCTTGTATACCTTTCGTGAAGAAATCGGACCAACGGGTCGGTGGCTTTTCTGCAGAGCGCTTGATGTCCCGAGGAATCCAGTTGGTAACAGCTCTCGTCCATTGGTTGCCGTTAAAGCGCACCGCGTGCCCAGCTCACTTTATTTTCGATATCCAGGCGTACAGTATGGCGCCTTTGATGTTCATCGTTGAGGTAGGTCGGAACTTCGGATACTTTCTCTCATCTGCAAAACACGGAATACTCTTAGCATTGACCCCTCGACTGCGCGGTCAATAACGCCAAGTGATCCTTCATCCTGCTTACGTAGCGACCAGGTTTCTGATGCATACGTAAGGGCAGGGAGAACCGTCAAGTCGATAAGGTGGGATTGGAGTCGGATGTTTTGGTCCTCTTCACTACATCCTCTATGCTCCTGAACGTTCCCCAAGCCGCTCTTTTCCTTCTGCTCACTCTGGAGCTAGGTCGTTCATCATGCTTATTTCACCACCTAGATAAACGTAACTGGAGCATTCGGTGGTTTTTATTCCGTTGAGCGTGAGGGGAGCATTCAAAATCCATCCGCTCCTCTTGAATATCGATTTCGTTGAATTTAGTTGGAGACCAATCTTTCCACAGCCGTCGGTCAACAATCTTTCCGCTGGGCTGATGTCTGGCGTTATAAGGACGACATCAGCAGCAAAGCGAAGATGGTCTAATTGTCGACAGCCGATTTCCACTCCCACGGCGTCCCATTCTAATGTTCGCATGACATTTTGGAGGGTGGCAGTGAATAATTTTGGCGAAACTGTATCGCCTTGTCGAAGCCCTCTCCTTACTTCAATGGTAATATTGTTGTAGAACGGAGATATTTTAGTTATTGCATTTTTATACAGCTCACGAAGAACCATTATGTACCGAGAAGGGACGCCCTTGTTGCCTAGTGTATCAATAACCGCTTCTGTTTCCACTGAATCAAAGGCTTTCTTCAAGCCGGTGAAGGCCAGACAGAGCGGTATTTTGTACTTGTGATCGTGTGGATGTGACTGTGGTGCAAACTTCTTTTCGGTACCCTGCTAGCTTGCATGGTTGCCCTTGGTCCAGTATTCTCTCAGTCTTGTTGAGGATGAGTCAAGTGAAGAGTTTATAAACAACGGACAGCAAGCAGATTGGGCGACAATTGCTTATATCGTAAGGGTCTACTTTTGGACCATAAACACGATCTTGCTGGTTTTCCATTGATTGAGAACCTTGCATTCTGACAGGTGGCGAGTGAAGAGCAGAGCCAGGGTGTTCATGAGAACTGGCGAACACCCGATCCAGACAGGGTCAGACCACACCTGAAGAACCCACCGCCACTTCTCACCAACACTCTGGCTCGGCTCTTCACTCGCTACCTGTCATAATGCAAGGTTCCCATTTAATGGAAAACCAGCAAGACCTTACTGTTGTTCAAAAAGGGAGACCTTCGCGACATATGCAACTATCGCTCATTCTGCCTGCTGTCAGCTGTCTATAAACTCTTCACTCGAGTCATCCTGAACAGGTTTGACAAAAGACTGGACTGAAGGCAACCATGCGAACAAGTAGGGTTCCAAAGAGGAGTTAGTACCATAGATCACTTCCACACGATCACAAGTACGAAATAGCGCTCTGTCTCGTCTTCAGCGATTTGAAGAAAGCCTTTAATTCAGTATAAACAGAAGCGGTTGTTGATGCACTGGACAACAAGGGTGTTTCTGCTCGGTACATAATGGTTCTTAGTGAGCTGTATAAAAATTTCACGGCCAAAATATCGCCATTCTACTACAATATTACCATTGACGTAAGAAGAGAGGTTCGACAAGGCGGTACAGTTTCGCCAAAATTATTCACTGCCACCCTCCAAAATGTCATGCGAACATTAGAATGGGACGACGTGGGAGTGGAAATCGGCGGTGAACAATTAAACCTTCTTCGCTTTGTTGCTGTCGTCCTCATAACGCCAAGGATCAGCCAAGCGGAACAGTTGCTGACCAATTTCGACAAAGGCATGTGTTTTCATAAATTGTATATTGTTAGAAACTACTGTGTTCTTCAAGGTATTCATGGGAACTATTGTTATAAATTGCAGACTGTTGCATAAATTATGATGAACAAATTATATAAACTGATTGGTTCTGCTACGGTATTCCTACGTGACATATGGTGTGATTTGGTGTGAAAAAGATTCGAGCATATTGTAGATAAAACGTTATTGGCGGGGTTGGTGCGACGGGACGAAACCAGACACTCTCCTCGGATCGTGTTGAGCTACTCGTAAGCCTATTGACCACCGTTGGCTCAGGGGCGTGTGTGGTTCCAACCTTTCGCACCGCCATCTCCAATCTCGTCTGCTCTTTTTGTTTTCTATGAAAATCTTTTTCGAAAATTTCAAAATCTTCTCCACTTCAAGATGTGGTTTCTTGGAAGAAGTGCTCACATAGTTCGCGCATATGGCGCAGTGATTAGGGATGCTCTGCGTCGCAGAGAAGGTCGGTGTTACGATCTCGTGCTCATAGATCACCAAGCCGTCCATCTTTCAGGAGTCAGTAAATTAGTATCAGATTAGTCTGAGCGGATAAGCAGCACTGACACGAAATTGTGGGAGCCCGCTGCGGGTCATTTATTCATCATCATTTATTCAAAAATCAGCAAAATATAACAATGGTTTTCAACAATGTGCAACTTATGACGCATACTATATTTACGTATAATGTAACTCAGGAAAACAAAAACAATAGTGCAACTTAAATGATACGATAATACAAGCAGTGAAATACAAATACAATCAGTACACAAAAAATATCTGTCTCTTGCTTACAAACAGCAACTACTTGACATCGCTTAGGATACAGAAATGTGCGGGATCATAACACTTCGACTGGAGGTGCACTTAACATCGAACACAGTAGTACTTGTTTTTCTGGCAGGATTCTGAGAACGAATGAGTTTTTTTCGACCAACATTTTTTATAGCACACGCATCAGCGACGGTCTTCGCGTAAAACCGTTTCGAGGATCTGCTTTCATCGTTGGAAAATAATCGTCTCCTAGATGTCCTAGATAAACTGCCTCCTCAAACTCATTGAATGTGATTCGTTCTTTGTTGGCGCAATACATTCTATTAGCGCCTATGTCACCCATCGATCTTATGTTCTCTGCAAAACGGTATTTTTATAAAACAAGCACATCTTCGAAATCATTTCTACTTGCGCTATCGAATGATTACTAATAGTCAGGAGGAAGAGATTTGTGTGGCAAAGTGTGAAGCCCAAATAATTTCCTCTTTATACAGCACTGTCAAAATAGCATTTTCAAAAACAAGCACATACTTGAGTTTTTCGAAATTCGTGCTATAGATCGAGTACGAGCACTCTAAGAGAGAAGTTTTACCCAGCGAAATTTAAGCAAAATTCAAAAAAAAAACGTGAAAATGCAAGCCACCCGGCATGCCTGACATTCAAGACTTGAGATCGGGGTCGAGTAGTCAATTTGAACTTCATAGCTCACATCTGTGAAATGAAAGCCAATGTTATGTGTGAAATCAGCAAAGTGCATGACATTATTCTGCCATTATACATCGATAATGAAGCCCTTCCTAAAGAATCTGAGGGATCCGGCCGCCACAGCTATTAACTCTCGCAATGGTGATTCAAACGATGGAGCATCATCCACATCAGCCAACACAGGCGCAGTGGGTGAATGATCGAGTGGCATAATAACCCTTAGTCCCGACTCCTTCGATGACAGTCGAGTTGGTGTGCAGAATGAGGCATTACACGGCTACGGAAATTTAGTGGACTCATTGAAGGCCTCATAAACGTTGTTCGAGATCCTCCTGTGGGGCAGATAAATGTTTCGGCCAACAAATAATCAAGGATTGAAACGGGACGACGAAGGGTTTGCCATAATTTCATTCTAAAGTTTACACTGTTAATGAAAGAGTTTTTAAAAAACCGGCCATTTGCTGCTCCAGAAAGAAGCCTAAGCTTTCCAATAATTATTAACAATCCAGTAAAAGCTTCTATCCAGCGAATTAGATAGGTTTTTCCATTGTCGCCATCTAATGTGTAAGTACCGCCCCTTCTTCAGGCATGTGCGCATACTCGTCAATATACTTGAAGTTATGCTAAGAAAACAAATGTTAGATGTGTTTGATGTAAGACGCACTTTTGCTCCGATTGTTATGATTCCGCAATCTCTACAGCCCCAACGGATGTTACGTTAGTTTGTAATCATGAAGCGAATACCTTATAGGTACTCACTGTATTTGAATTGCACTAATTGCATTACCGTGTTATTTTAATTACACTATTGTTTTTGCTTTCCTGTTTTATGTCACATGTATATATATATCATATCATGGGTTGTAAATTGTTAGAAACTGTTGATATAAATTGCACATTGTTGAATAAACGGTGATGAATAAATTATATAGATTGATCGTTTGTATTGCGCTAGTATTATCCGAGATATTGTGTGATTGGCCGTGGCAGTGATTCTAGCATAAAGGATAAAAGGATAAAGTTCTCAGCGTTGACGCATACCTGAGATATGCCCCGTGCATTCGTCCTAAATTTGTTTGAGGTGATTGGACGCATATCTAGCTTTACAATAACTCGTCTTGGCCTCCCGATGTATCCAGCCAGTACTGCATATCCTCTCAGACAAGTTTGAGACGAGTCTGGTACTCATTTACGGTCCTCTTAGAGATGAACGGATTAGTGAGTCATGAGCATGAGATCGATCCATCGACATTGTGTTCGAGCAGAGCATATGTAACCACTGCGCCACATGCGCGTGAGCAACGTGAACACTTATAAAACACTGCATCTTTAAGAAGGGAAAGCCTTTAAAATTTTCGAGATTATTGTCGTGAAAACAAAAGAAGCAGACGTGACTGGAGGGGCTGGACGAAGCGGTAGAGTCAGACACGCCCTTGGACCACTGTTGGATAACCGGTTAGTTTCCCTAAAAAAGAGTTGCGTCATACAATCATTGATTAATTGAAGTAGTGAAAAAAATCTCAACGAAGATTTATGAATTGCTATCAAAATCAACATTTGTCAATTTTTTCACTTCCGAATCAGCAAACTTTTACTTATAGATCCTTGGAAAATAAAAACAAACACCTCCATCAAGCACTGACATTTCAAAAGTTTTCTGCAGCAAACACTGAGATATATAGGTACTCTTTCTCAATGTGAATTTTTTTGATTAGTCTCTTTCCTAAACGAGAGATGCAGAAAGTAATAGACGAGCTGTTTTTACAAGACTGCAGTCATTTCATGCTATGCAATGAAGGAGTCTGTTCATTTCAAAGGTTTGTGCACCAAAGAATGAAATTATCACAAGATCGATTACTTTTGTCAAAATTCGACATGCCAGATGAGTCATAATGACCCACACTGCTCCATGAATCAATTTCATCTTTGAACGAAACAGGAACATTAAATTAATGCAGATTTGCTTTGGAGATTACAAATGTTTGCAATGTATTGAACTCGAATCTAAGTTCTGTGTTACGCCGTTTGTTTCGTGTCTTTCTTGAAACCGCGCTCAATAATCAATATAACTGATTATTATTATTTGACCTATCATGTCTCGTGGTCTGTTATAGACTCTTGTGCAGCCCGATACGCGTGTTTCGGCTTGTAAACCCTCGTCAGTTAAGCAGACTCTTCGCCTCTTGCCAATCTTATCATGGTGCTCCTATCGCCTGTCTCTTGCAAAAGAGGACGGGTATAATATTTTATAATTACCACAAACCGAGTGTAAAACACTGCCGATCTAGTAAGTTATCTCACTTGACGGCATGTGTAAATCTTTCGTAGGGGATGGGGCACCTCGAGTGGATTGGCTAAAGGCGAAGGGCGTGAGCGACTGACGAGGCTGTCAAGGCCGAAACACGTGTATCGTGCTGTACAAGGCCCTATAGCACACCTCATGACATGTTGGCTCAGATAATAATTATTAGATAAGTTCTGTTGTCTTTTAAACTTCTTTCATTTACAACAAATTTAGTTCTTGGCTTTTTATTATTGTTTTGGATGTCATTCGAAACATCGTGACTTCAAGGTTTTATATTTGTGAGTCGAAATTTTTTTCACTATAGAATGAATACAGGTACATGTCAGATGCAAACTATGTGGACTAGCGTTGCCTTGATGCCGCTTCGATAATGCTGTCGCAACAGGTTCTAACGTGTGGGTGTCGCCTTTACAAAATCTCGTGAACCATTCATTTTTGAGTAGTTTGAGTATTCTTTAGTAGATCAAATCTCAAAAAAATTGAGAATATATCTTTTCTTCAAAATGGCTATTCTATTGCGCTGTAATCTCGACAAAGATTTTGTTTCTCGTTGAAACATTTCTTGCTAGAGACAGTGTTTCCTCTAGACTTAAAGTAACCCTTCAATAGCCTAAATATTTTGAATTCCGATGGTGCATTTAGTTTTTTGAAAAGGACCTCTCAGTGTTTGTAGCAATGAAAAGAAGATTGGATTCAGCTAAATCCGGCAATCAAGAAAGCGCGGTGGTTCGATGACAATGTTGAAAAATTCTATCCACATACTGTTAAAAGGCAGGGGTTGGTGCCAGTGATGCACTGCGCAAGGATTGATAATCTTTTGTTGGTGAAACGCACTGAAAAGTGTTTTTTATAAACCATTTACACCATCAAATTTTCCGAGATTTAGGCTATCGAAAGGTTACTTGAAGTCTAGAGAGGATTGCTTTGTTCAGCGAGAAATGTTTCAATGAGAGATATCATAATATCTTATTGTAAAATATCTGTTTCCTGACTACAAACAGCAACTATGTAACATCGCTGGGACTGCAGAAATGTGCGGAATTATAACACTTTAAGCAGAGATGCGTTTCACATTTAGCACATCTAGTATATATATTTTTTACCATGATTTTGAGCATAAAAGGGGCATTTTTCAGCTGGCATCTTTTTATAGTACTCATATTGGCGACGGTTTTTGCGCGAAACCTTTTCAAGAACGTCGCTAATCATTGAAAAAGAGTCATCTCCTAGATAACTGACAAAAACCGCTTCCTTAAACTCACTGAGTATGATTCATTCTTTACTGGCGCAGTACGTTCTATGAACTCCTAGCAGGAGCATGTTTGAGACGAAATGGAAGAGAACGCGCACGCACCTAAAGAAATGAGTTACAGATTATGAAGGTAAGAAGTAGCAACATGCACGTACCATTTTTTAGCCCTCTTAAAAAATGGAGAGTAGGCAACCATCTGGTCCGTCAAGTTCGCAAACCTCTATTTTTGTTATAGTTTTCAAACCACACTAAACTTCTTCGTGCCGAGTTTACTTCGCCGTCGTATGCTGTCGAAAGCATTTATAACTCTCTCTTGTCAAACCATTTAAGTACCATCTTGCCATTCCGATTTTGCACGGCTCTCCACTCGCCCTCACCCATTTCGCCTGCATCTCCTTTGGCATACCTTTCCGCCTCTTACACGTGCCGGTCAGGTATGTATTCATCTGCAACAGTTTCTACGTTAGGGGAACATTGGTGTGCCAGTTGTCTCCGTAAAGGTGTCTTCCTTGATCTAGCAGTCCCTCCATCAAATCCATCACCACACATTCCGGTAAAGGCTTGCCGGATTTAGGGGTTGTATTCCCAATTGTGTAGATCGTTGTCTTATACGTCTACCCTCATTCACTACAAACTTTGAATAGCTTTATAGCTGATCTGTTTGTTTTGCAAAGAGCGCACTGGCGGAACATGGTTCTTGCTCTGAATGGTACTACCGATTGACGATGCATACACCTCTTCCGGCTTGTAGACAGCTTTGCGGTTGGTATTCACTACTTCCATCAGTTGCATATCTTAAATAGCCTGTCCTGTGTGCACATGTCGTTATTGTTGACTACATGTAGATTGGTCATGATCTCATAGTACTCTCATGGCACACCAACTCAACCATACCTCGGGGGTCGGTAAAATAGGAGCGGATGGGTCATGTGCTTTTCTAGAAGGACAAGCAGCACTGACTCGATTCGGCGGGAGGCCACTGTGAGCCATAGTGGCTAGATATGCATTCAATTTCCTCAAACGAAACTAAAAATTGAAAACGAATGCACAGCGCATCCATTTAGAATTGATCAACGCCGAGAGCATTACCTTACTCTGACGGAGGAGCAGTGATTGCGTAGGTATGGGTACAGTTTACCTAATCTCTTGTGCAGCGTGCAACGACAAGTTCATTGGCGAACTTATTAGGCAATTAATGTTTACGTAGACAAACATCTAATCGGTAAGCTTGAACCTATAGCAAGTAGCGCACTGGACGTACATAGAACACAACACATCATGGAGTGGATTTTGAAGTGGAAATCACCGTCGTCGCACAGGAATGCCGAACAGCAAGTGCGAGATCTCAAAGCACCGTGGAGAAATGCCACGAATCTAAACATGAATCTTGCAAGGAATATTATAAGGAAGTTAAAATTTGAAAATGAATGCACAGCACGTTATGACACGTGATGTGACGTATTTCGTATTGACGTACGTATTACTATGTATGACCGTTATTTTCGTGTTAGAGATGCATTACTAGTCCATGTGATTTCTATACGGCTGGTCTCCATTCGAACAATTCAGTGCAAGAGTCGAAGATTCATAGCACGCGATGAGTACGTTGAAAGTTGTTTTATTCTTGATGCGATTAAAATTAAGGGTCTGCGTTTTTTGTTGAAGTAATGGAGGTGTTCTGTTTGCCGTGTTGTGGAAAACCTGATTTTCCTAGATTCTAAGGCAAGCGCCTGATATTATTTATTGTATTAGCTAAACATACAACATTACAGTTAGTAAAGCAGCTTGAATATACAATATTCGAGGTGGCTAACGTATCGGCGGGCTCCTTTTTCAGAGCCTGGAAAGATCATATTGATCCACAATTCACTAAGCCAAAACCTCTATAACCCTAGCAGAAAACGTAAGAAAAGGATTGTGGACGACATTTTGGATGGATAAAAACATCATTCTAAACCACTCACCGTTTTGATGTTTGGGTCTATCAATTATTAAATGAAGACCAGCCGCTTGAGGTCAGTGCATCAGTGGGCTGTGCCTAACTCGGGCCAGATCAGCCTGAGGTATGGTTTGAGGTCACGCGTGATTACGAGGCACTCCTCTTTTCGGTTCATTTTTGGGCCTTTGTCATGTATCCAAAAGGCTTCTTAGGTTTCACGCGCAGATGTTTTTCATTCCTGTGCGAGGATCGTGAATTTGACGCTAAACATCACTCCTGCATGTTTTTGGTCTCAATGTGTACTTAGTGGGGTTTTTGGATCAGAATTGCGTAACCTAAATAGGTGCCCTTTTACACGGAGAAATAGTGGTCAACCCGTTTCGCCAATGTTCTCAGAGCCGCATGCCTCGCAGGAGATTAGGTAAATTATACCCGATCTTATACAGTCGCCGTCTCTGCCGTTTGGACAAACTTTGCAGGCATTGGTCTCGCAAAGGCGGTCATACAGTCGGTTGCCGACTAAGTGACGCTTTAGGGTCTTTGGAGGTAAGATCTGCGGGATCTAACACTTTGAGCAGAAACATCACTATTAGTATTTGTTTTATAACATGATTCTGAGATTTTGACGATTTTGAGCATAAAAAAACCTTTTTCAGCCGACAACTTTTTATAGCACTCACATCTGTGGAAATTTTCGCGCGAAAGCTTTTCGAGAACGTCGCTACTAGTCGTTGGAGGAAAATCGTCTCCTAGATAACTGAAGTAAACTGCCTCCTTAAACTCATTGGATGTGATTCGTTCTTTGTTGGCGCAGTATGTTCTATGAGCAATCAGTAGCAATTTGTTATGGACGAAATGGAAGTAAATATGCCCGGGCCTAAAGAGGGAATTGGAGATTATGAAGCTAAGAGGCAGCAAAATGCACATACTATTTTTTAATCCTTCAAAGGATTGGAGAATATGCAGCCATCTAGACCGTGATATCACAGACCCCTTATCCTTGTTATAGTTTTCATCAACCCTGAACTTCCACGTGACCCGAATTTACGTCGGAGCCGTGTGCTGTCAAGAGCATCTGCACTTCTGTCTAGTCTAACCATTTAAGTGCCATCACACCACTGCGAATTTGCACGGCTTTCCATTCTTTCCTTACGCAGTTTAACCCTGCATGAACTCCTTTGGCATACCGTTCCGGCTTTTCTTACAAGTTCCGGTAGGTATTCTTCTACAGCAATTTTTCAGCTAGGGGAGCATTGGTGCACCAATTTCGGCGTAAAGGTGCTTACCTGATCTGGCAATTAGTATTCACTATTTTAATCAGATGTCTTATCTTAAGCTTGTCCTGAGTGTTAGCTTTGCCATTGTCGACTGCACGTAGATGGGTCATGATCTCATAGTATCGATGCTTTGGCATCATATGGGACGCCACTGAAACTCCCGCAAGACGCAGACGACTGCTCCATAATCTCTCAAATGTGGTATTTGGATGATAGACAATTTCAAAAACAGGTAATAAATGTCCCCATTTCTCCGAGAGTCGTCTCATTCCAATCTTTCATTTTTTGGTGGCACAAAACATTTGCCTGCTCCACAAACACACAGGCCCCAAACACTGTTCATGAAGACTTCAAAGAAGTCTATAAGATCCCGGCTGTCGCGTAATGTGCTACTCTGCATGCCAACTCGACTGTCATAGGGTGATTTGAGCGATTCGGGACTAGGCGTTACTATGCTACTCGACGAATCACCCCGTTGCTCTATGTTGGCTGATGTGGATGGTGCTCCATCGTCTAAATCACTATCTTGAGACTTACTAGCTGTGGCGATTGGCTCTACGTCCTCGTTATCATCAGTCTCCTCAGAAAGGAGTTTGTCGTTTATGTGTAACTGCAAAAACATGTCTGGACACTTCGTCTATCGTCGAGATCTGTACAGGCCGGGAAGAGATGTATGCATTGAGGAGTCGGTGGTACCATTCAGAGGAAGAACTAAGCTCCTCCCAGCACGCTTCTTGCGATAAGAACAGATTTGGTATAAAATTTTTTTATAGTTTGTGGTGAAAGATTACACATATAAGACAACGATTTACACAGGTAAAGATACAACTCCCAAATGCAACGAGTTCTTATCGCAACGTGTGATGATGGATTTGATGGAAGGCATGGTAGGTGAAGGAATATACCTTTACTCCGATAACTGGTAATCCGTTGTTCCCTAGCGGAAAAACTGATGCAGAAGAATACATACTTGACCGCAACCTGCAAGAAGAGGCGGAATGGTGTGCCAAAGGAGTTCATGGCAGGGAAACCTCATTAAGGCGAGTGGAGAGCTGTGAAAAGTCGGAATGGCGTGGTGGTACTCGGATAGTCTGCTAAGAGAGATGTGCAGATGTTTTCGACAGGCGCACGGCTCCGACGTAAATTCGGATACAAAGAAGCTTAGAGTTCCTAAAAACCTGAAAAGCGGTTTGCGGACCTCACGGACCAGATGGCTACCTACTCTCCGCTTCTTAGAAGGACTAGACTTGCATGTTGCTTTTTTCCCAGCTATATATATATATACGATTTCCTTCTTTATTTACGTGCATATACTCTACCATTTCGACAATAATATACTGCTTGTTTGAAACTCTGTAGTATGGTACACTGTAGTTCATGTAAGTTGTCGAAGCTGTCGGTGCCTGCTGCCTGCGAAAGCTGACGCACTAAAGCGAACATCTGATTATAAAGTGTGTGTAATTGACGCCCTTGAGGGTCGCACAGTAATAATGGGGCCAGTCTTGTGCAAATGAGGTGCTTCAATGCAACTTTATTATCATGCAAAGTTTTGAGAATTTCTTTCGCAACAAGATAGTCACGTGGAGTGATAGCGAGTCTTTGTATAGAGGAGTGAGCTTTCCCACGAAAGCAGGATTTCAACAAGGAGAACTTGGTGGTGTCGTCTGACTGCTTCTTATTGTCAACCAACGCTGCGAAAACGTGCCGACAACTCTAGATAATCCAGTAAATTGCCATCAATTGAAGGAATTTCCAGTTTAGATAAAATAGAAACTTCCATAAAATTGAGCAAGGAGTTGCCATGGAAATATACGGTGTTAGCAGTTGTTGTGCCGGTTGAGGAACCTTCCGGGCTAGGGGTATATTCCTCGCTCACGATTTATCGAATTCACCACACAGAACCTGTAGACATCGGGCCATAAGTTTTAGAGTCAAGAGTACTCAATAAAAGGTCCAAGATCTCCGATCTGCCGGGAGTGGATAAGTTTCTGGAGTAGACATAGCTGTGAGAGTGGACTTGAGACAAGAATCCATCAAAAAATTGCACGCTAGGATCCTGCTGTGGTCACCAGCTGTTTGGAATTGACTCTGAACTCTCTTGACATAATTTACAATTGACACTGACCTGATACTGCAAGTGTGAAACACTGGAGATTGCGTAGGTTTCCTATGAATAAAATGATAGTCGACCAACCGGATGAGAGAACTGAGTACGGTAGGATTACAGTAGCCCTTACGACCTACCGCTAATGTGCAAGTAATACCAGTTAGTTGAATAATTTGGGTCAATTACTAAAACACAGTCCAGCCCATCTCACCAACACCAAATGTTCCTAGACCATTTACGTGGCGCGTCCCCCAACAATGCGTACGAATGGAATCTTTCAGCGTAATCGCCCTTTACACAAACGTGTCGAGTCCGCAATGCAAGCCATATACGAGCTTCTAACGGAGCACGAAAGGACCACAAGCAAGTATGGCTTCTCAGTCCGCAAGGTTATGGCTCTTTTGAAAGAGTACCTAAACTGTTCAATCTTTAGATGACCCGGAAACTATTTTTGCCTAAATCAGAGAGCTGGCAATTGAACAAAGACTAGCGCCAACATTTGCTATAGCCCTTATGTCCAAAATGGAAGGCCCAATAATCTATCTTCGGCCTCTACTGAAGGTATATAGATGACTGCTTTGTCGTCTGCTCAACCCAAAAAGAGATGGACAAATGTTCTGAGTTGCCGAGCAGTCAGTCAGAGTACATAAAGTTCACCTGTAAGGAACTGAAAACTAATTGGCTCTCATTTTCAAACGTTCAGGTCAACGTGTCCCAAAACTCCTACAATACAAAGTGGTACCGAAGGCCAAGCAACAAAAACATCTTAGTTCATTGTCTATCAGCTCATCTTTCGCACATAAAACGCGCATTTCTAAAGAACATGTTCCGAACAGCGACAAATGTGTGCACAGGAAATGAACACAAGGTTAATGGCTACGATGGGGTAGGAGCTTCTTAGGCTAGATTTAGAGGAAATTCTACGCTCCCAAACGACAAGTCTTGCAAAAATATGGTTTCTTTCTCCTGCCTTTTATCTCTAACGAGATAAACACAGCTTATATGCTGCCTAAAAAGAAACAAGTTCAAATAATTCGGTAGCAATAGTTGAAATACCTCCAAAGACAATAAAGCGTCACTTAGTCTGCAACCGACTGTATGACCGCCTCTGCGAGACCAATGCCTGCAAAGTTTGTCCAAACGGCAGAGACGGCGACTGTATAAGATCGGGTATAATTTACCTAATCTCTTGCGAGGCATGCGGCTCTGAGAATATTGGCGAAACGGGTAGACCACTATTTCTCCGTGTAAAAGAGCACCTATTTAGGTTACGCAATTCTGATCCAAAAACCCCACTAAGTACACATTGAGACCAAAAACATGCAGGAGTGATGTTTAGCGTCAAATTCACGATCCCCGCACAGGAATGAAAAACATCTGCGCGTGAAACCTAAGAAGCCTTTTGGATACATAGCAAAGGCATAAAAATGAACCGAAAAGAGGAGTGCCTCGTAATCACGCGTGACCTCAAACCATACCTCAGGCTGATCTGGCCCGAGTTAGGCACAGCCCACTGATGCACTGACCTCAAGCGGCTGGTCTTTAATTAATAATTGATAGACCCAAACATCAAAACGGTGAGTGGTTTAGAATGAAGTTTTTATCCATCCAAAATGTCGTCCACAATCCTTTCTTACGTTTTCTGCTAGGGTTATAGAGGTTTTGGCTTAGTGAATTGTGGATCAATATGATCTTTCCAGGCTCTGAAAAAGGAGCCCCGCCGATACGTTAGCCACCTCGAATATTGTATATTCAAGCTGCATTACTAACTGTATTGTTGTATGTTTAC
The DNA here is from genome assembly GCA_019055375.1 of Parelaphostrongylus tenuis. Taxonomy (NCBI): domain Eukaryota; kingdom Metazoa; phylum Nematoda; class Chromadorea; order Rhabditida; family Metastrongylidae; genus Parelaphostrongylus; species Parelaphostrongylus tenuis. The sequence goes on along the minus strand of JAHQIW010004110.1, from coordinate 229,507 downwards.
GCTAATTCAATAAATAATATCAATAGCACCTTGAAACGGCTAAACAGAAGAAAATACTCATTTATTAAAACTATGCCGAGGCTAATAGATAGTCGGTCTTGGGATTTGTTTCACGAGCTATAGTATACCAACTTACAGAATTCCAAGCACGGAGTTCAGAACATAAGTAGATGATATAGAAGTTATCACCCATAAAGCAGCAGAACAAGGTCTCTTCGACCTCTATGTGAATGTCAGCAAAGTATGCTAACATTTGAAAAATCTAAAGAGTAGTCAAAGAGACATTTCATTGCAATCTGGTGCATCATTTTTGCAAACGAGTATTGTTTTCGAAATAGTTTTGCATGTTTCGACCAAAAATAGCCTTACTGGAATCTCTTCACTCTAATTTCACCTTTTACTCATGCCAGTCGACACTGCGACACGCTGGTCTCTAGTGGGTTAACAACAATAAAACGCTACTCACCAGTCAGGCCATGAGAAATGCATATCTAGGCTTTGTCGTGTAATTTTATACCACAGTCTTCCCAAAATCACTCAGCGGGAAGGGAATCTCCACAATAATCATTTAATAAGACTGGCAATGTGACATCTGTGGCCTTCTGAGTTTCAAAATTCTGAGCGGCGCAGGTTAACAATTAGTTTCTTAATCATTTACCAACTCCATGGAGACGGGCGTGCATGCTGTAGAATACATGTGTACTTTCTTAGATTCTTCACCTAACACAGCCTTTCATTAGACCTTTGCGTCACTCATAGCTTGAAGAACTGTTCGTTAATCTTAATTTTTGAAATGAGTTTCCAAGTGCATCGTAGATGCTAGAAAATGTCACATTTCGCTTTTTGGCTCGTTTCCTTGATCAACTAAGGTCTGTGAATGGCCTTTCGCTCGAATCTCAGTAGCCATTCAATATCTTAAATCTTGACAACTCCGGAGCTAAGATTAGTTTTTGGATAAGTTGTCAAAGAGCGCTATAAAAATGAAAAGAACTCATATTTTGCGCCCAAAGTAGTTAGCCTGTTGCTTGAATGTCACAGAAGGCTTTTCATAACTTTATAGCTGCATTATGAAGCGAAAATAAAAGTTAACACCCATAGCGCAATTTAACAAGGTTATTTCACAATCCTAATACCAAAAACAGAAGTTTTTTCGAAACAAAGAGAAAATTACCAAATAGGTAATGGAAATCACTCTCAAGGCAGCGATTTCAATTGCTGCCGCCATAGCATGCGGTTTTCCCTCATTATTAGAAACTTTCTTACCTTTTCAAGAGAATTTTGTAAATTTACTTCGATAGCGCACTACGACTTCCTCCATATCTCCCTATGTATCTGCTGCATATAAGTCGGAGTGCGAAACGAAATCCCAATTTTTTCTTTTACAGCGTTCTATGATGACATTTCAAAAACTAATAGGTTGGGGAAAAATTCTGAGAAAATGCTTGCAGCTATTTTATGCGTCGGACATTTTTTGTGTTTTTTGGCTCATTCGGAAGCCCGCTTTTCCCGCGGTGAATGGTATATAATTTATCTACTTATAAAAGCGGAGTTCTTCCAGTTTACACCAAGCTCATGCAGGACGTTCACAATGCTTTTGTGGTCATCAAGGTCAACAGCAACCATCCAAGTTGTCAAAGAGGGATTTTCTTCAATCGCTTCAAGCACAGCTTGACGATCAATTTCTTTTGGACGACTTGAACGTGGTTGATCTTCCAAACTTTCTTCACCTTCGTCAAACTTCTTAAACCACCTATACACCACACTTTTGGGAACTGTGTCTTCGTCCAAAGCTAGATTGATGCGTTCACTTGCCACCGGTGCATTTTAACCCAATAGCCATTCGTGCATCATCAGCAGTCTAATTTGCTCGCTTGTTAACACCGTCTGGAAATAAGTAGATAACTTGGTGTACCCCAATCAACGCGGGAGAAGACGGGCTTTCAAATGAGCCCAAAAACACGAGCAATGGGGGCCGCCCAAAAAAGTTGCAAGCATGTTCTCCAAGCTTTTCGCCAACCTGTTAGACCCACTCATAATCACCGAGATTTACCAATGATAGAAGTCCTGCACCAAGCACAGACGCCATTCGCGCAGATAATAAGCATTGGTGGTGAAAAGTAATTCTTTTTCAGATTACAAAACACATTAACATCGGGACTCCAGTTGAAATTCCCGCGCAAAAAGTGATTCTCAAGTATCGCGCAGTTTTCTTTATATTTACAGGATTTTGTCCTCTTTTCGAAGAAAATTGCTTAGGCCTCGTATTGCTTAAATAATCTGCAATTGACTGTATACGCTCTTATATTCTTGGGGTTCTATAGCTCTTGTATGCTAAGAAGCAACGAAATTTGGAAGCACAATGAATAGTTAGCTTAAGATGATTTTGCGTACTGAATACGACGCCATTTTATCAACAACTCTCAGCAATTTTCCCAGTATTACGGTACTTTGAGGCTCAAACCTTAGCATAATTGCAAAACATACTTTTTTCTGTCGTTCCATGGGTACAAGCTTTCTTTTATCATACCTAAAAACCCGCTACGAAATCTGAGCAATGAGCTAATTACTCCAAACCGAAACGTGATCTTCTTTAGGCTCTTACAGCGCTCTATGAACATTTTTTCAGAATTCAAATTTAGCTTCAGAGTCAAAGAAATTCAATCCACTTCGGAAATCATGAACAGACTCCAGCCGTGCAAGCAAAGCGCCTAAAGTGAAAAGTAAATTTTCTTAGACATTACAGTGAACTAAGAGGGCTTGTTTAGAAAATGAGCATGGTTATAAAATGATCGCTTTCAAGCTATCTAGTAATTACTAAAGCTCTGTGAAAGAGCTTTGCTGGTGAATAGCAAACAAACACTAGTGCAAGACACACTACGCACTTCAAAACAACATGTATTTTTCTCTTCGCTGCTATAGTATAACAATAAGGCCTTATCAGAAACCAAACCAAGTCTTCAAATCACATTTTTTTGTCCATCTAATAACTACTAAAAGTCCAGTTGAGAGTGTGTACCCGATGAAAAGACATGAAAATCCAGTGCACCAATATGGTACATTTGGTCCTAGGGGGTCATATATCAAGCATAATATTGAAGTCGCCAGAATCTAAGCTATAAATTTAGTTTTAGAATTGCTGGTATGGCCAGTGGCTTGGATACTTTTTGACGATCTCGCTCGCTTCTTCAGAGCCAAATGTCCGAGCAAATACCTTACATTATAGGGACGAGGAAACACAATGATAAGACCAAACAACACAAGTGACGCCAGAGTGTTTTACAGTCGATAGCATACGGCAGCCATTATATTCATTGGCATTGCTCTTTATTCGGCTATTATTTCAAAAACCTCGTTTTGAAACTGCGATATATTTTCGAAGGCTACTCCTAAAAGACAGTCAAATGAAAAGCAAAATCTATTCAAATAATGAAAGCTGTGGGACATCGAGTGCAAGAGATAATATCATTTCAAGTTGTCTGGTCTTAATAATGTGTGTTTACCCTTACGCTATATAAAAAATTGGTGAAGCGTATGCCTCTGACGAGACGAGCGCTATTGCTGTAATGTACGTAAGCCACTGACACATCAAAACCTCGATGAAAAACCGATCTGGTTTTCCGGAGAGGGAATTTTATAGGAGTGTTATTAAGCACCCAAAAGCTTAGATATGAGACGACAGCTTCAAACCCCTGGCTTTTCAAAACATCCATTTATAACGGTGTAGCACCCAGATCAGAAATTATGTTTCACACTCGACTTTCTCCACTTTTATAACGCGTATGAATGCTGGAAGGCGAAAAGCATATCAATGTGTGAAGAGATTTTTTGGTATCCTGCTCAATTGTTCTGTCTGGAGTTTCTTCCCTTCCAAAGCGGAGGAAAAATTCCCAATTGAATGATAAATTATCGATCTTTCCTCCTCGCCCAACGTTCGCTTTGTGGAAAAGTAGATAAGCAACGTTGGCAAAAAGCAAAATTTGATCTTATTTTCCCTGCTAAACCGTACTTTCAAAAAATAAAAATTAATGCTAGAATCAGAAAACATTACGCTATCAGATGATTACCAGTAGCTTAGAGAAAGAGCTCTGTCCTGTGAGCTTCAAAGAGCAAATCAAAATAACAAAAGAGATCAAAAGATCGGAAGATCTTTTTGAAAAGCAAACACATTTTTGTGTTTTCTCAAGCTTGTGCTAAAGTCTGTATACTAGCACTCTGGGGAAGGGCTTTTGTCTAACGAAATATAAGCGAGATAAGGGAAAAAAAAAACACGTGGTTTCATGAAACATGATGTTGTTTTGAATGTTACAGCGACATAAAGGGGTGTTTTTAGAAACTGGGGACGTGGGGCTGTAACATGAAGTTCCAGCTTTCTATTGGTTACTAACACTCCTATGAAAATTCTTTGCTAACAAATAAGGTCGATTTTTTACCTACACCCTCCTTATTAGAAGAACCTATCAAAATTTCAAAACGAAATTTTTATGATGGCAGTCGCAAGAATTTAAAAGCCCAGCAAAAATTTTCTCTCGGCGAGAAAGGCCTCGATAATTCCACGAATAGTGGAACACGATTGGTCTATAGAAAGTTATACACCAGAGATTTATGTATGTTCCCTGCATTAGATGTTCATTCAGCCTTATCAGCAGGTTACTTGTTGACACCTGGTTCATGGAACATTACATTTTCAAGCTCATGGAAAATATCCAAAGTCACGAATCTTAATCAAACGACGAAAATCGCACAATTCGCTCCGCGCACATCGATTTCTACGGTCGTCCGTTAGGGGGTTATGAAAGCTTCGACATATCCGGTGGCCGGTGATATAGCTGCCGTAGTGATGGATGGAAACATGAAGCACAAAATTCACAGACACTTACTGCAATTATCATCACCAATTTTTCACTTCAACTTGAAAAATCTGAATTAAATACCTTGTAATACTTTTGCAACCGACTTTTCACTGAACATGTCTAATCTGTGGACTTCACTTTTGACGTAACCATGTTTTCAGATATTTTCTCGCTAGTAAGAATATTTATTGACACAAGGGATTTCAATTGATCGCTGTAAATAATGTATATTTACCGAAATGCACTATTTGTACATAACACATTTATCATTCAGTTAACAGTCTACTACTTTATTGTACATCACAAGCTCGGCTAACACACATACATACATACATACATACATACATACATACATACATACATACATACATACATACATACATACATACATACATACATACATCCATACATGCACACATACATACATGCATGTATACACACACAACATACATACATACATACGTGCATACATACATACATACATACATACATACACACATACATGCATACATACATACATACGTACGTACCCACGTACATACATACATATACACACACAACACTTATTAACACATACACACACACACGAACACGCAACTCATACACACTACACTGGAGATAAATTTTTTTCTTAATAAAGGAAAATACCTTTCTTTGATAGTAAAGGGATTCCACAAAGAGGATTTGATACGAAAAGTGCATAAAGTCTATTTTAGAAAGCCGAAAAAATCGCGTCCTCTGCAATATGCCCGAGAGTCGAGAAAGTTATTACCTAACAAAAGTAGGAGGACTATGGAATATTTCTTAAGCCAAGAGAAATAATGTCAAACTTAAAAATTCAGCTCAGAAATCGATCGTTATTGAGCGCCATGTAGTGGGAAAGTCGGTTACAGCATAGAAATTCGTTGACGTTCAACACCATATTATGCAGAAATCGGTTGCAGCTAAGAGAATTTTAGCTGTGGCTTGACGTTTTAAGGTAAAAGCAGTTACTCCAGTGTTTTGCTTTTTGTGGAAGATGAATTGCTTCAATTCTTTGTGACGCTTTCTAAAATAAAAAGACATCGCCTTTAACTTTTTTTTGTGCACTTATTTTCCTTTCTTTCCCGCTCAACATCAATAACAGAAAATTTTTGTGGAAAAGTAATTCCTAAAAGATAAGAATTCGCTAAGTGAGCTGTTCATATTAAAATAAAGCAACGTCATCGCATTTTGATACGAAACATTATATCATCCTTGATAACAACCATCAAAGGCAGTTCCGGAGAAAAAAACTTCCACGAGCAAAGAAAATATGAGTTCCACAACGGTAGGGTTACTTGTAAGCACCATTGTTTGCTCTGCTTGTTGAAATTGGAGATGACACGAGTCACTTGTAACGTAATCCTCATTTCTTCTTTCAAACACCGACAATGTTCTTGCTTCCATTTTAGAATAAGCAAGAGTAGGGGTAAGCGGAGACATCTAACAGCACAATAACATATTTCACTACCCAAGACCCCCTTAAAGTCAAGGTGAGAGTATACAAAGTGGTTGGTTAAAACAAATGCTGAAGATCTGAAAAAGTGAAGCAAAGTGAAAACGAAGAGCGTTTAGACAATGTAATTGCAAATATACACGACTTCTACTTCTGTTGCTTTGACACGTGTGTCAAAGTGCAATTATATCGTGCAAGGAACTAAAGTAGTGGTTCAGTGGATTGTAGCTGCTAAGAATGTGATCTGCCACACGGGATTTTCTAAACAGAGCCTCAAACCTTGGTAAATAATCTTTTACGTACTCATTATCAAATCATGGAGATATAACAACGGCAATGAGATAAGGTTTCAGCAAGTAACAGTTATGTAACACGATGAATAATTGTTACAGGGGGATGGTTACGCGTGAGCTATGGTAATGAGAGAGCTACGGTAACGAGAAGGTCATGGTAATGAGACAGTTAAGGTAATGAAGAGGAATGGCAACGAGTGAGGTTTAGTAGAGAACGAGGTTGTATTGGTTCAAATTAAATTGCCTAGGATTGCTTTGGTTTTATTGGCGATCTTCCTAGAGAAGTTAGGCTTTGGTGCCGATTGAAGGTGAAAGTGTGTTGTGTGTCCCTAAGTCACTTGATTGTATTGCTGTCACGTGGGTCTTTTACTATTTATTGGATGAAGAACAGGTTGATCCTGAGATCAACGAACCATATTCATCGCCGTAACGAACAATCTATAACATAAAACAATTACAGCATAACTGCAATTGAAGAAACAGCAATCATGACATGTAACGCTATGTTGACAGTTCATGATTATGCAGTAGATGTGAGCCTAAGTGTAAGATGCCCAAACCCCAGATCTTCAGATGAATGAGAGGAGCTACACATTGTAGGAAGCTGTGACTATACACATAGGCAATATACAACTACATGATTTGCGGTGCGTTATGATCAGGATAATCTAGACCCAAGAAAGGTGGAAGTCGCAGCCGAGCTCCAAGTAGCGTCTGTACATGAATGGTATTGTTGTAGCGTGACTCCTTCCCAAGATTCTTTTTCGATTTAGACTGTGAGTAGCCGTCAAGCACAACACTGCCTAAATTCTATGAGAAACATTTCTTGGCTGCCAGTTGAAAGGTACGAGTCTTGTGTTTCGCGGATACACGGCAGGGTGGTGTCTGAAACAGAAACTATTATTGCGCGAATGCATCGGCCAGTGGTGTGAGAAACGCGACGCCGCTGGTATGACTCACTGCACAACGAGTAACCATAGTAATTATCTGTAAGTAGATATAGTGATATCAAGAATATAAGAGATAATAAAAAATAGCAACTATTCGGCTTACTAACTGCCATAGAGGTGCTGTAAGGAGTGGGGTACTGTAAATAGTGAGATTTTTTAAAATGAAGTACGGTGGAGGAAGATACTGCAGAGAGTGAGGTGGTTTATGGAGTGACGTTGGGCAGAGAGTGAGACACTATGAAAAATGGGACACCTTATGGAGCAGCGGAAGGTCGAGAAGGAGAAACTGCATAGAGCGAGATTCTATGGAGAATGCGACACGGTAGAGAGTGTTAAGATCTACCACGGTGTGTGAGGCGGCAAGTTGAGGTTGATGGTTCCCTGGATGTCGGTGGCGCACTTGGTGTCCTGTGTGGCAAAGATGATGGCAGCGGCAGATGAGCGTCGGAGTTCGAATTTTGTGACGCTGGTAAAGCCCTTTATATATCGTGAGAGCGAACCCAAAATTTTCCTGTGGACGAGGTCTTTGGATTATAGTTGGGACATCGCCTTTTCGTTAGCTCTTGGCATTGTCCTTGGGATATAACGATAGGCATAGTTCTTTAGGAATTATTCAAAATATGAATATTCCAGAGCATTTTTTATATAGCGAAAGTCAATTTTATCCGCAGGGGACTGTTTTTTTTTACCAATGGTTATGGTCTTTTTCGCGAGATCCAGGTAATTCATGGGGTTGACTCATAATTTTTTCGCACTATTGTTAGTTTTTTTCTATTTCAAAGGAAGTCATTTTCAAAAGACTGTGTGTTGGAGAGTGTCCCACAATGCTCCTGACACGAGGGTAGCTATATCGTTTGTCGTCTAAATGAAATGGGCTAGTCTAATGCCTCGGTAGAGATCTTCATGCGTTGACCGACCACGACCGCGCTGGTACGCGTCACCTCTCGGTTTTCTAAGTTAGCAAAGTATGCTGTTCTTAAATTCACCATTCACGTTCAATGGAGCGAAAATCTGTGATTGCTACAGTGAAATCGGCTTGATTAACGATTTAGCTCCAGAGTTGAGCAGAGGAAGCGAGCGGCTTGGGAAATGTTTAAATAAATCGAGAATGTAATGAGGAGGAGAAAGATCATCCGACTCCGTGCCCACTTACTCGACTCGACGATTATCCCTGCCCTAACCTATGCAGCGAAAATCTGGTCGCTACCTAAGAAGGATGAAAGATCTTTTGGCGTTATCGAACGCGCAGTCGAAAGGTCGATGATGGGAGTCTCCCGTACCTCGCAAATGAAAGAAAGGATCCAATGCTCCGACCTACGTCAGCGATCGAAGATCAGAGACGCCGTTCTGCACGCCAGGATGTCGAAAATAAAGTGGGCCGGAACACGTAATGCTCTTCAATGACAACGATGGCCGAGAACCGTTATCGACTTAATTTTTTGGGATATGAAGCGCTCTACAAGAAGACCACCTATTCGACGGTCCGATTTCATCACGAAACCTTAGAAGAAAGATATGATGCTTAGCGAATCCTTTGAACGAGGAGGACCCACTGGGCTACTCTTGCACGCGATAAGGTAAAATGGAGGTGTTGTTGGTGCCCACTCGCTCGAGTCACTCGACGATCAACGGGACGGCAGGTGATACAGGTTGTTTTGAGAATTGCTCGACAACAAACTAACAATCACTGCTGACGTCTGCGGTGAAGAACTGCTGATGTTGGCAGAAGCAGTCTGAGGGAAGCCTTCGAGATGACTCAACGTTGCCCTTCTGCAAGATAACACTCGACCTCACATTGCAAATTCGACTTGTCACTATCTGGAATAACTGACTGGACCACAGTAGCACATCTATCTCATAGCATAACACATCTATCTCATTGATATTGCTCCATCGGATTATCATCTCTTCCGCTCTCTGTAGCAACACCTGCGGGACAAAAAATTTAACCCTTGAGTACGACAGGGGCACGGTGCTTGTGCCGTCTCGCCGCGCGGGATCACTCGTAGTGTCGAGTTTTCAGCGAAGCTGCTGGCTATAGGAAACAAGGTGACTGATTTGATTCCTCTATCACAAGGCTTCACAACATATTTTCTGTTTTATTTTCTGGTGTCGATCACTTTTTGATGAATCACTACTACTTCTCGATACGATATCTGATCCATAGGGTGACATCGAAACGAACGCACAGGTTTTGCAAAAGTCACTGTATCCACTTTCGTATAATATCTTCTGAAAAAGTCCTACACTATGAAATATACGTTTTCAAGTCCGACCATTACACCATTACAGTATCGTCGAACGCACAGAAAGAAAACCGGGCAATGCCCTGTTATCTCGTGAATCTACGTTTGTCGAAAACTAGTGAGCTGTTAACAGCCGAGTACAAAAAATTGTGCTACAATAAGCGCACCATAGAAGAACCTTCAATATTAATCAACACCAAAAAATAACATCAAGAAATCTGTTGTTAGCTGCTACTAGGCATCGTTGCAAGGGACCGAACCAGAAAGCTCATTTTCGAAAGCCGGCATCACTAAAGACTAGGCACTACGGACTGTTAGCAGCGCGCGGCGAGGCGGGGCTAACGCCGTGTATCTGTCGCACCCCAACGGGTCAAGCACAACAACTAGCTCAAAGAGAACCACACCAACTTCTTTGATCGTCAGCCTCATTCTTTCTGAGAGGAATGCATCTACGCTTTTTCAGGCAAATGGTTGCACACCAATAATCATGATGGTGAGAACGTTATTTATTGGCTGATTTCTTCGAATGTATAACAATGGAATTAACAAAAGTGTCGATTCGTGATAGGAATTTGAGGCACCTAGTAAATGTAAACATGATTCCTTCTAGATTTTTGAAGATAATTCAAAATTGAAGTTATGGAGTAAATGAAACAAAATCGATTGAGAAAGCAATTCTGTACTAAAAGTCCTTATACCACATCTGCAGCTTTCGCCAGATTTGAGCAAGCATGCAATCTATCTTCCACAAATGTAGATGTTACAGCGATCACCATTCAGATGAATTTTAGATTATTCGGATGAGAACAAGTAATAAGGGGACATGGAAATCATCCAAAGGGCAAATGACGTTTTGTGAAGCTAAAAAAGTGTCAGAAACCTGTGAAGCAAATAGAAACATGAGTTGAATCATCACTAAAGCCTTCGAACTAAACAAAGTGTCATTAAATAAAAAAAAGGATGAAGCTCTCGGCGTTGATCAATCCCTGAGGGATGCGCCATGCATTCGACTCAATTTTTAACTTCGTTTGAGGTGATTGAATGCATATCTGGCCTTTACAATGACTCGCGGTGGCCTCCCGCTGAACCGAGTCAGTGTTGCTTATCCTCCCACACAAGTCTGAGACCTGCCTGGTACCAATTTACCGACCCCGGTGGGATGGATGGCTTGGCGAGCCATGAGCGCGAGATCGAACCATCAACCTCGTGTGCGACGCAGAGCACCTCTAACCACTGCGCCACATGCGCTCATCATTACATTGTCAATTACAATTACATTACAACATTGTCAAACAAAGTGTCATTAGCGTCTGGAAAATAACTCAGATCAACAGCGTCATTTAAAATAACTCAGTCATCACTCATTGCACGCAACAAACTATTGCTAACTTCTTTGGCAAATGGATGAAAGATGTGAAGTCGAGTGAAGACATGTTAGCATACAAGCTCAGGAACTCTATAAGAACTCTTTGACGTACATTCTTTGCTTATCAAACCATTAGCACAAGTTGTGAAAACAGAGATATGTTCCGCTAATGTCTCAACGTCTTCAACTTTCATCATCGACTCGGATCATCGGCTTCAAAGATGACGAAGACATTGAAACGAAATCTGACATATGTTTGCCTGGTGATGCCAAAGTTAAAGAGAAGTCGGTTTTCAAATTCTATGTGATTTCACATACGTCTTCTTTAGCCAAACAAGAGGTCGATTTGATACAGCTCATTCGAAGAGCTGCAGTTTCGAAGTTTCGTATTCTTCAGAGTTTGAAAAGATCCGGGTGAACACAACCAATTAGCCATATATCTCCTTCCTTCACCAGGCTATAGCCAAACCTAGTATTCAATCGCAACAATCACAGAACAACCTTCAACATTCTCATTGTCCCAAAGGAATTCTATAGCGAGTTCAAGTGAAGACCAACCGACCAGAGATTATTTAGACTAGCACTGCACCTCACATAATGAACTAGTAGTCGTCTATATTCTGCTGTATCACCTGTGGTTGAAAGGTTTTCCATTATGCAGTTTATACTCAGAAGTTTAAAACAACTTTGAGCAACTGTGCTTGTTGAGATTAAAATCTAAGACTGGTGACTTTCCTTTCCAGTGGAGTGATGGCGGTGTTTGGTTACTGAGTTGCAGACAATCCAGTCCTTCCAACAAATGGAGAAGGCGAAACTAGCGATACATTAGCTGTTTCAATAAAATCTACATAACAACATCCAATCTCACCTTTTTGTATCTCTAGTCTTCCCAGCGCTCTGCTATGCTCGACCACGTCAAGATAATGCAAACAATTCACAAAGCGCTCGAACGATGTCATTAAAGATTTAGTCGGCACTTACAACATCTAGCCGTCTTGCGCAGCTCAGCCGGATTTTGTCTCGTCTTCGTGATCTAAAAGAATTCACATCGATAGCGAAACACAGATTGGCCGTCATATATTGAGAAGAACAGATGACAGATGGACGAAAAGACTGTAGAGTGGGTTCCAAGGCAATGTACACGCTTTCGAGGACGACCATCCACACGTTGGGCGGACGTGTTCACTAGAAGAAATCAATCAGCTGCCGTTATTTTACAGATCACGGAACGAAATATGCGCCAACCGTCATACTCAGATCGAACCCTTCACCATGGACGATTACTTTAAGAAGAAGAAACGAATGGAAAATGTGCTGGGGTTTGCACATTTCAAAACGAATCGTGTAAGTATCCAAAAGAGTAATTAACCTCGAGTCTTGACCTACAAATAAAAAAACACTAATTATCAAGGAAAGCCTAGGCTAGTTAATAGGCGGTCTTGATTTCTATTTGACATAATTTATTTTATCAGTCGAACATAACAAGGGACGAAATAATCAAAGTAGATTACCTAAGTAGCAGCGTAGAGAAAGATAATTTGATAAATAGGGCGCATGTTGTGTGTTCTGGAACATATGCTATGCCGACATATAGGCTTGGGCATAACCAAATTACAGCAGCAAATGATAACAAAATGAAGCAAAAGGTGGCCTGAAATTAGACTTATTGTCCTCAGAATGCCTTGTCGCGACTGAAAGCCGCAGATTTTCGTACATGTAGTATTATTCATCTATGTAAATATCATAGAGTGGTCTTACTGAGTCGATGCGAGGTTGACATCGGTTCATGCCATTTTCGTTGTAGTCGTTGTGATTTGACGGGTTTTATTCCTTGAACCCCGTCTTTTTCAGAGCTTGGACTTATTACATGTGGGGCGACTTAAGTAATTCGATGTATTCTCTGTCGCACTTACGGTTCTCCCTCTATGAAGGATCTGGAAGCCCGGTTAGGGTTAATGACGTGATGCTACTCCGAGTGAAGGGCAAGAGAATTAAACGCGAATCAAAAGCAATCGTGTGTTATTGAGAGGTTAAGGTGGGGTTTGGGGAACAACTCCCTGCTTCTGCAGAGATTACTTGACAGACTTCTATTTCTACGAGCCAAATTAGCCGAATGCCTAAAATCAAGCGGCTGGCAAGTACGTGGAAGGCGTTTGGGAGCAGCCTTCAACAGCTATGCTCCTCCTGCTTCTCAGATAGAGACTGGCAGGAGTACCCTGCACCCACGTTCAGAGCTTAAGAGCTAGACATTGGGTATTGAGTGCTAAAACAATCTTGAGAATCGGCCTCATTTCCTCGAACTCGCCGGGACCAAGCTAGGCTATCAGTATCAGAGCAGATTGAAGTGAAAATCTGTATCTATAAGGCAGGTACACTAGCATGCGAATTTTCAGTAGAAAATTCATATATGAAAGCAAGAACGGTTAGGTGCAACGTCATCGGCCTTCGTGAGACGAGTAGACCCCACTCTTCATACGCGCTCTAAAACTTAGAAGAAGAACTTCCATTGGAAGATACGGCCGAAGAAGTGTCAGGGGCGTCGGTGTTCTCGTCAAAACAACTTTGACCATGATCATCGATTCATTTGATAATTAATAACCCACATTAGACAACTACGATTGTAACGAGAGAATCAGTGCCGTCTTTGATAATCTTCGTTGCTTACACACCAACATCAAGCTATGACGAAGATAAAAACGATGCGCCCTATGTGGACGCCAAAAAGTTCTTCATGGATGACCATACGTTCTCCCGGCGCTTTTCATTAAAAGTTTTAGCGAAAGACGATTGGACCTAGAACGACTCCCGGAGAACGTTGGTTTGGAATTAACGAAGTGGGCTGGAACGGACAGAGTGGGAGGCTACCTGAGTTTATCATGTAGGCCATTACCATTGAAAATTCACAATTTCAAAAACCCCACTTTCAGCGACGGACGTGGAAGTCTCCCAATAGAGGGCACTACAACGAATTAGACCATATTTTAGTAAACCGAAGGATCTGCCTTAACGATACCGCTGTTCTAAATCCTACACGGGATCAACCATTGCCTCCTTCGACAAGCCGTGGTCGGCTTTTGAGAAGGTTACCTCGCTAACAACATCGACAAAAAATAGAACCGGCTTTTCAGATTAGCGCTATGAAAGCCAAGTGTCCTAAAGTTGCTACGAGACGCATATCTCCGCAAAATACTCGGATTAATAGGTCAACATGGAGTCACACCAGCTGTAGGCAACCGAAACCTCACGTCCAAACTTGCAAACCAATAGAAATTCTCAAAGAAAGAAAAGTATCGGTCATGGTCAAAGTTGCATAAGATGGAGAGACCATCCACAAAACCCAGCAGAGCTTCGCTGATTACAGGATCAAGATGACCGCACTCAAACTCTTTGACGGAATACTTACCGGAATACTTACATCATTCAGAAGTGCTGCGGAGAAGATTATTCACGATACTATTCTGACATTTTTAATAGTCACGTACTCTTAAAGTGATCTGAAACAAAAGAGGGCAAATCTGTTGTTGCACCGATTCTTCCTTCCGCAATCCAATATGCTCTTTCGTCACTGAATAGTAAAACGAAACCTGATCTAGACGGGATGGACCAGAGCACGTAAACCTCTCTCCAGATCTCATCAACATACTCGCTCGGCTGCTTACTCGTTACCTGTCAGAATTCAAGCTTCCCAGTCAATGGAAAGCCATCAGGACCGCATTAATTTCTTAAAGAGAGACTACGACATAGGTAATCATAGCCTACTGTGCTTGCTGTCCGTCGTCTAGAAGTTCTCCACTCACTGTCTTCACTACATCCTAAACATGATTCAAGAAACACCAAATGAAGCACAGTCGTGCTAATGAGCAGGGAATTTCAAAAAGATTCAGTACCACAGACCACCGTGTGTGCAATCATGAGACTCATTGAATTTCAGCAAAGCGCAATAGACCGCTCTGTCTCATTTTCATCTATTCAAAGGAGGCGTTTGGAAACAGTAGCAGTAGTAGAAGCTCCGGAAATTCAGAGTTCTGCTCAGCGCATAGAGATTAATCGTGAGCTATATGAAGTTTTCACAAGTAAGACATCGTCTTTCTATGACGATACTTACAAAGAAGTAAGAAGAGGTCTTTTACAAGGCGATACAATCCTGTTGAAAATATTCAATGTCACCCTCCAAAAGTCATGCGAACATTAATGAAACGATATGAGAATAAAAATTGACTGTCAAAAATTAACTTACCCCGCTTTACCGATGATTTCATCCTTTTATCATCAAGCACTAGCCAAGACGATAGAGCAATGACTGATTTCGAAAACGCTTCTGAAAAGATTGGTCTCGAATATCTCCGCAAGCTCCAATCAGGCCTACCTAGGTCGTCGAGTCAGCATGATGGACGACCTAGCGCCAGAGTTGAGCAGGAATAAACGAGCCGCCTGGGGAGCAGTTAAGAGTATCGAGGACGTAGTGAAGAAGACGAAGAACGTCCGACTTCTTGTCACTTTTTTTGACTCAACGATTATCTCTACCCTAACGATGTATTAAAAACCTGATCGTTAGGTGAGCATAGCGAAAGATAGCTTGGGGTTCTAAGTGCGCAGTCGGGCGATCGATATGAGGAATATTCCGTTTCTTACAATCAAGCGAAAGGATCCAAAGCTCTAAACGTCAACAATTGGGAATCAAAGATGTCGTTCTTTACACCAGGCTAGCGGAAATAAGGTAAACCAAATACGTGTTGCGCTTTGACAACAACCGCTAGACGGGAGTCTTTACCGAAAAGATTTTTCGCGATGTCAAGAGCTCCACAGGAAGACGACCGACCTTATGGTCCGCTTTCTTGACGAAAAGCTTCGAAGAAAGATACGATGGTCAACGAAGGATGAAGCGAGGAAGACCCACTGGGCTACTCTTGCGCGAAATAGAGATTAATGGAGTATTACTGATGCTCGCTGAAGTCATTCGATAATCAATGGGACCATAGGTGATGTACGTGATCTGTAGTGCCAACGAAAAATTTCTTATATGTTTAGGACTACCCAACTATTGTACTTGTTTACACGTCAGTCCACCCACTTAGATTAAAAATTAAACGGGATCAGAGCGACTGAATAAGCATGATAGTGTAGTAGCGGTCTTTTAAATTCATCTCTTAATTTCGAACTTTAATTGATGCGCTACATATGTTTTAGGCTTTGGAATTTTATACTTCTGTGCCAATCGTGAGAGTCACTTAAAAATCATCACCGTTGTGTGCTCGCTCTCTGTGCATGTAATCGATCACTTTATCAAATTCTTACTTTCTCATTAAGTTATTCTTTTATGCAGACACAACGACATCTACAAACTGGAAAAATTCGTAGGCAAAATGTTGTCATTTGCACTGTAGATCTTCAATTGTACTAGGGATAGTTCACCAAATCATTTGAAAAACATTACATAAAATACTTCAGGCCGTGAAATGCGGAACTGATGAATCACCTATTGAATCGCCGCGGCAACAACGAGAATTACAGGAGCTGGTACCGACCTCGCGTTAGCTTAAGAACGGTAGTTTCTAGAAATTGAATGAATTGATCATTAATGCTAAAGCTCAGAGAAAGCTAGTTTTTTCAGTGTCTAGCCAAATTCTTAATAAATATGATACATAATGGTGAAATAATCATATACTTCTAGCAAAAACGTTTTGGTTCTTTTTGGTTATCCGGGGACAAATAATATTCGACCTCATTTCCTGGCAAGAACTTCTTATGCGAGTGTTAGTAGTCATTTAGAGCTTAAATACCTGGCCACAGTCCTAAGGGCTCGCTTTCGAACAGACTCTTGTGCAACGCCGTAGAATACAAAGTAAAACTATGTTTTACCTCGCCGCGTGCCTCCATTTTTATCACGTAACTCACTGCAAGCACGAAAAACTTGTGAAAGTTTAGAAAAAATTTCGTAATATCGGAATCAATTAATTCGTCTGGAGCTTCTTTCAAACCGAACAGAAGATTTCCAATTGAATAACATATTGTACCCCACATGTCTAAAGCGTCAGATTATCGAGAGATCGCTCCGCCTCCCAGCCTGCGGATTAGCCCGTAAACAAGCTCGCCAAATCTATGAAACTCGATCTTACTTACTTGCTGCACTGCAGAAAGACGGTATTTCGAGAAAATAAGCACAGAGTTTGAATCATTGAAACTTTTGCTATCGAGTGATATCAATAGCGTAGAAAAAGAACTCTGTCCATTGAAGTGTAAATCACAAATATTTTCTTTCTTCTACAGCGCTATCTAAGGAGCTTTTTCAGAAAGCAAGCTAATCTTTGCTCTTTTCGAGAATCCTCCTATCAAAAGGTAGTATCAGTCTAAGGAAGGAATTTTATTAAACGAAATATAAGCGAGATAAAAAGAAAACGCGTGGT
Organism: Parelaphostrongylus tenuis; assembly: GCA_019055375.1. Taxonomy (NCBI): domain Eukaryota; kingdom Metazoa; phylum Nematoda; class Chromadorea; order Rhabditida; family Metastrongylidae; genus Parelaphostrongylus; species Parelaphostrongylus tenuis. The sequence continues at coordinate 211,921 of JAHQIW010004110.1, read as the reverse complement.
GCATGTGGACGTTATTTATTTTCGATGCTACAGACTAAAAAAGACTTTTTCAAGAAACGGCCATGTAGAACACTGGCCAGCGATTGGGGCTCTTGATTGATTACCAACACTTCTATGAAATATTGTTGTCTAGCGAGTGAGGTCGATTATTCATTTGTCCCCGGAAAACCAAAAAAACCACGTCAACATACCAAATAATTTACATCACTGAGGTCATAAGGTTTTACTCTTTTCGTGTACTAGTGTGAATGTACTAGTGAGAAAGCATCCAGTTAATAGAAGAAAAATCAACTATAATGAAGCTTTTTGAATCGTATATGGTGGAGATTTCTACGTCTCCTATTTTCACTTCAAGCATATATTTTATAACTTCAATCTTAAGAATGTCTAATCTTCCTCCCTTGAACTGTGTGTGCGTGGTAGTGCTTCATTTATGAAGTTTCTTTGGTGATTTTGAAACACTCACCAAGATCACTGAGCAATGTAGAATCATATCTACCTTCAGCGGAAAACATATGCGCACAAATTGTTGTAAAAGTAACTAAGTGTGGATTGTCATGCTGCTCAATCCTGTGGCAAACAACACTCCTCTAGAAACCTTCAAGAGTAGAAAGTTCTAGAATGGACGCACTATTTCCATATCAGAAACACTCTTCCAATTATTCATTTGTTGATAAGTGAGAAGTCTGAATAAAATATCGAAAATATTAGGAATATGATAGAGTTACGTATGCAATAATGTTGACTGATATACAATACCACACGATCACAAGACTCATTGAAGTTTACGCGAGTGCAAGAGACTGCTCTGTCTCAGTTTCATCTATTTGAAGAAAGTCTTTGAATCTGTGGAAACAAAAGCAGTCATAGAGGCTATGGACAACCAGAGCGCTCCAACTCGGAGCACAGCGATATTTCGTAAGATATAAAAGGATCTCACAAAAAATATCGCCATCCTATAACCATATTACTATCGGTATAAGGAGAGGGGTTTGACAAGGCAATGCATAGTCTTGTCCAGATTATTCACTGATACTCTCCAAAACGTCACGCGAGCATTAGAATGGGATGATATGGAAGTGAAAATTGACGGTCGACCAATCAAATCATTTTCGCTTTGCTGATGATTTCGTACTTATACCACTGAACATCATTCAGGTGGATCGCATGTTGACTGATTTTGACAACGTCTGTGCAAAGAATGATCTCCGACTAAATTCAACGAAAACGATGTTTACGAGGAACGGATGGTTGTGAATGCCCCATTTATGCTCAACGAAACGAACTTCTTCAAATGTTCCAGTTACGCTTGTCTAGATCGTGAAATCAATATGATAAATAGCCAAGTCTCAGAATTGAGCAGTAGGAAATGAGCGGCTTGGGGGGCGTTTGATCCCATCGAGGACGTAGTGAATGAAGAAGAGATAATGAAGAAGACAAAGAACATCCGACTCTTTTTCCACTTTTTTGAGTGAACGGTTATCTCTGCCCTAACGTATGCACCAGAAATCTGGTCGCTATGTAAGCAGGATGAATGAACACTTGGCGTTATTGAACACGTAGTCGAAAGATCGATGCTAGCAGTATCTCGCATCTCGCAGATGACGGAGAGGATCGAAGTTGCCACCTGCAGTCAGGGATGCTCTTCTACATCCCAGGTTATCGAAAGTAGGGTGAGCGGGACACTGATGCGCTTCAACGACAACCGATTCACGGGAGCCGTTAGCAACTGGATTCCTCGGAATGTCAAGCGCTCCACAGGAAGACCACCAACCCGTTGGTCCTGTTTCCTTACGATAAGCCTAGAAGAAAGATATGATGCTCAAGGAATTTCTAAGGCGAGGCCGAGCCACTGGGCTAATCCTGCACGCCAGGGAGGAATGCAAGTGTCGCTGGTGACGTTAGATTCACTCGACGACCAACAGGAGGACGGGTGGTACAGATAATATGAAAACTCTGAACCTCGGTAGGGTTTTAAACCTGTATTTTGGTCTTTCCAGCCGCACCGTTCAGGCACTGCTCTACTGAGGTTTCTGGTCTGCCATCACTCTTTCTGCGATGCGGAGTACTGATCTGTAGCAATCAGCCATCAGCGGCTTGGTCCGGTGAGCACATATTTTCATTAGATTCAGTTTCGCTCACAGTTATTGGTTATATATGATCAACAATAGTTTTTATTTAAGGGCTTCTTTGACATGATTTGATGTCATTTTTGTTGTTTATTAATTGTTATCCAGCACGCGTGAGCGGAAAAGGCAGGACGCAAGCTCACCACCTCCGAGCTTCAAAATTTTGCATATGACTCAGAATTATTGGACATGTAATTCGTGTCACTTCGATTCTGCGTTCAAAGCTCAGAAAGCTTTCCATTTTCTTTGGATTGATCAATTCAGATCAGATTCGTCTGGGAGGATAGCAGCACCGGCTCGATACATCGTCGAGCCATCGCCATTTATTGAAAAGATCAGATGTGCATTCAGTCATCCCATAATACGATTTTGGGTAAAAATGAGCGCATGTCCATGCCTGAGATGATCAAAGTTAAGAGCTCTAATTCTGTCTTTTATCACTGCTAAAGAAGCAGTTGGGGCGCCGTGGCTGAGTGGTTGTGATGTTGGCCACGGCACGCGTGGAGCTAAGCTCCACCCCCACCTCTCTACGGCTCCTCGAGATTGCGTAGAGACTCGCTCAACCAGTATTCTAAGCCGTCCAAAAAGAAGACGAAAAATTATTTGAATGCTAGAAGTACTGGGATCCGCTCAGTGAAAAAACACTGTAGTGATGAATCAAATAAAGAAAAAGCAGTGAAATAAGAAATTTTTGAAGTTTGGGTATAGACAGAGTAAGGTCAAGCAGTTTACTTCATATCGATGATAAAACGTGACAAGTAGGGCAAGATGTGTTTTCACGATGTTCATAAATGAACATATATCAAATAGTGTTCATTTGTATTCGAGCAAAATAATCTATACAGCTTGTAGGGAAAGCACTTTTTGTCTTTTTTTCCGATTTTTTCTAGGAAAACCAAAACTATGTAAAAAAAAACTTTTGAGCCACACTAAGGCAAGGGAATTCCGTGAACATGAGTTCGGTTTTGAAATTTTGGATTTTCCATAATTTCTCTCTCACTTTTTTTCAACTGATTTTTCTGTTCATTGTTTTTGTTGATTTTTTCTGCAATATGTTCTAGTAGCTTCAAGTTAAGGATAAAATTCTGTGATGCTACCAGGGTACCAAAATATTAACAATCAAATCGGCCGCATTATTTGAGCCCAAGTTCCATGGCCTTTAGATGATGCTCTTGATTTCTGGAGTTGACAAGGCATGCTATTTTGAGGACTATTAGATAACAAGCAGACAATCAATAGCGACGTCTGCAGGGAACAACTCCGAAATTTGGCTGCAGAGGTGTAGGAGAAGCATCCGAAACGATTCATTGTCTCCCTTCTGCAGGGTGACAGTCAACATCACATCGCAAAACTGACACCGCATTTTGACGGAACTGGGCTGGACTACGGTACTACATCCACCGTACAGCCCTGATATTGCTCCATCGCATGAGTCAAAAACTACAACCAGCTCCAAAGTAATCTCACAGACTTCTTTGATCGCCGGGCTAGCTCTTTCCAAGAGGAAGACAGCCAATCTTTGCCCCGCGATTGGTTGCATGTCATCGATCATGATGGTTATTATATCGCTCATTACATAATTTCTTTCAATAACCAACACATGGATTCTAAAAGTGTCAAAATGCGAAAGAAAATATGGGACAACCCATTACAGTGAACCATAGTTAAGAGAACACATCAATAAATGAGAGGCTAACGACATCACTGGACAAGCATACGGCTTGAAACCAGTGCCGATACATTTTCTAAAATAATTTTTGACTCTTTTCAAATCAGTATATATGGGAACTGAGGACACTGTCTCATGTCCTTCATATCAGGCCGGTTACACGACATGATACAAATTGTTAACATAACAAAAACTCTAGTCGATATGGTCTAAGCGTCAAGTGGAGGTTTTGAAAAGTTCGATGCAACATAAATGAAGATATTCAAGAGTGCACTAGCAGCCTAATTGCAAAATTTCCTATTCAAAAAAGTATATCTTATGAGAACTGCCTATGATTGAGGTCATAGATTTACGCATTTTTTTATTAACAAGAATTCATCGAGTGCATTCGAACAAACACGCAAAGTAATGATACAGTCATTCCAGTTTAGACCAATTAAGGCCACGAAAGAGATTCCGAGAAGAGTTAATGAGAAGCGGAAGCCGAGGAAGGCTATCGAGGCGGGTATTATATGCCCTGAGGAAGCTCTTGAATCACCTAGTCACCAACCAAGTACTCTGAAATGAAGTTGTGTATAGACAACAGAGGAAAAAGTTTTCGGAACAATTTCACACCGACATTGAAACGGAGTGGTTATTCAAGTAAAGGGCCGCTTGAACGATAAAAAGGATAAAGCTCTCGACGTTGATCAATCCTTGAGCGTTTGAGGTAATTGAATGCATATCTGGCCTTTACAATGACTCACGGTGGCCTCCTGCAGTACCAAGTCAATGCTGCCTATCCTCTCAGAAAAGTCTGAGACCTGTCTGCTACCATTTTACCGAACCCAGAAGGCTGGATGACTTGGTGAGCCATGAGCGCGAGATTGAACCACTGACCTTGTGTGCGACGCAGTGCACCTTTAGTTAATGCGCCACATACGCCCTTTGTGACGTTTAGCATAGTAAAATTGCCACCGAATTGATTTAGAAAAAAATTACAGTGACGAATTCAATTGATTTACCACTACGAAGGCAACTTGCATGAGAGCGAAGGATGAAGGCACAGCTAGCATCACCAGCAGAAAGTAGAACGTTCCTTCAGAAGCATGACGGCTTCAACGTGGAGAATGGCTCGTGGGGATCAAATAGCTCCACTGAGTTGACTGTGAGAGAAAATCTCATGCGTAACAAATTTAGATGTGGAAATTGTCAATTACACTTAGTTATCCGTCCCCTCCCCCGCTCCGTGGGTTGGCCGGTAAACATAAACGCCGCAAAGATTCATAGCTGAGTAAAATGTGAAGAGTAGCCACAGCAACAACTTATTAATAAGGTGATCGCCTGATCTTTCGCGTAACTCAATGGCGATCTACCACACTATCCGTATAAACGGCGGTAACTAAGGTTGTTTTATTGAAATTTTCTTCACCACATCGACTGAAACATGGAATGTGATACTACGGAAAATTCCCTACAGCTGATATGTCTTTCGTGCTTCCGCGACTTATACTCGTGGTAAAAATGAAGACGGAAAACAAGTGTGGAACTAAATTTTATTCTGGATGCTACAGCATTATAAAAGGGTGCTTTGGAAAACCAATGAGGAGCAGTTGTAGCTAATGATTTATGCCTTCGAACGATTGCTGACACTCCTATAAAAAATTTTTGTCCAGCGAATGAGATCGGCTTAAAATTATGTTGCCGTCTAAAATATAAGTAACAAATTTTTTTTCACACTCAAGCATGTCTAGCTGGACAGAGGTTTTCACTCAGACTTTCAATAAACATTCGATAACACCACTGTCAGCAGCCTCAGTGATAAGACTGGTATTTGACAAGAACGTTTTAATGCGTTGTACAGCTAAAAGAATTTTGAGTTTTAGACTAAGCGCTGTGTCGATCGTGCAATTTACATGTGACGTTCGGTGCGAGAAGAGTGTAAAACTCAATATTCTTATAGATGTAACGACGCACTAAAAAGTCTTTCGCGAAAAGAATTGTTAAGACTTGCACTATCGAATGTTTATGAAAACCTGAGAGAAAAGCCGTATCTAGCGCAAAATACTCAGATGTGTAACACAGTTTTATTCTTGTTGCTACATCTCGTGAAAAGATTTTTTCTAAAGCAGGCATATCATTGAACCCTCGAACCTCAACTATCGACTAATCATTGAACGGCGCCGGTTTGATGCCAATGTTGCAATATTCATGCACATCACCAAGATCCATAAGATTTGAGCTATCTAATAACAAGTAAGACTTTAATAAAGAGCCATATCGAAGCCCAAGTCGAGCATATGAATAAAATTGAGTGTGAAACGTAATTCTATTTTCCCTGCTGCAACGTAATAAAAAGGTTTTTTCTGGAACGCAAGAAATCATTGTTATCGCAGATATCTAAGCTTTCGAGCAATTACCAAATGTCTAAGGAAGACTTTTATGCCACGAGGCGTTCAAACAATCGTGTACCTCAGCAGGTGCACGTCGTTCCTTAAAGATTGGCCGGACTTCGAGATTCTTCGAAGATGGAGATCCGTGAGCACTACTGACAATCCACTGAATTACATGAATAGTGTTACATGCAGTAAATTAGGCACTGAAGACGTAGGTTTCGGAACATCGCCCGTGTAATCACAATGACAACAGCGAGAACAGCGAGACTGATACCAACATTGCGTCAACTCAATATAGCCAGTTTTTGGATTTTACACAAACGAGGAACACTACAATCTAAGCGAGTTTGCAGCTTTTATGTCGCGGCGAGGCATTTCCACATAGAAAAATTCAGACCGGCTTTTACTCTGTTTTCTTGTCATTTGCTGCTGTGATTTGATTATGCCTCAGCCCATGTGCTGGCATAGCATATATTTCACAATGCACAATATACGCGACACTTATGAAATTACCCTCTACTCTTCTGCTGATTAAGTGACCAATTTTTGATTATTTCGTCCTTTACTATGCTCGACTGAGAAAATGAACTATGTTGAAGAGATATAATTTGACAACATATCTCGAACCTTTCATTGTCGGCTCTACGTCATTACAATGTGGGGAAGTTTCATCACCTGACAGACGGTGATTTGAAATAATTCGGCATCGATTCCTTCAAATGTAGGGGATATACCCCTTTCAAAAGCAGCAAATTAAGGGAGGAGCTCCGTTCGGCAAGATACGTACGAGGTAAGAAAAAAACGTGTGGTCGTCTGAAGCAAAATTTTATCTTGGCTTTTGCAGTGTTTTAAGGAGGCTTTTTCGCTAGGCAAAGACTCTTTATGGAACTATCAACAATCAGTCGGAAACTTAATCACCCCAAATATATATATATATATATATATATATATACATTCATTTATTTATTATCTATGCGCATGTCACGAAGTGGTTATAGGTGCTCTACGTCGCACACGACGTCAATGTCGATCTCACGCTCATGGCTCATCAAGTCATCCATCTCTCCGGGGTCGATAAATTGGTGCCAGACTGGTCTCAGACTTGTCTGAGAGGATATGCAGCACTGACTCGGTTCAGCGAAAGGCCTCCGCGAGTGATTGTAAAGGCTAGATATGTTTTCAATCAGCTCAAACGAAATTAAAATTTGAAGTCGGATGCATGGTGCATCCCCCAGGGATCGATCAACGCCGAGAACTTTGTTCATTATATATATATATATATATATATATATATTATGCATATATACACATATATACGCATATATATGCATAATATATATATATATATATATATATATTGAAAAAGACCTTCTTACAGCGCTTTGACGTTCTAAATAAATTATTTTACTTCACACGCCGCATGCTTATACTATCATCATGCTTACATTTCGCTAAACAAAGTCCTTTTCCTAAACTGCCATTAACCATCAAATAGCGTAAGTTTCGGGAGTTTAAGAACAAATGATTTTCAGGGAAGCCTTTCTACAGCACTTGAGCATTCAAAATACAATCATCTTTTTCAAGCGCCGTGTGCTTTTATAATAATAACATCGCGCTTAAATATTGGTGAACAGAGCTTTACCCTAACCTACTGCTAACCATTAAATAGCGTATATCTCGGAAAAATGAAAAAGAACTTGGTTTTTGGGAAACCTCGTTTACAGCGCCGTAGGAAAGTCAAAGATATGTTGCACACAGGTCGCGCGTTTTCGTGCGGATTTTCGTTATTCATTTGGGAATTTTTTCTCCGTTTCGCACAGATTTCTATTATGTGTACGAATATAACTTAGCCGATTAATTTTTTTTTTGTTGTAATGATGGCATGTCGAAGATGCTTCGCTTTACCGACCACCTTCTGTAAAGAAATTCAAGAGGCAAAACCGCAAATCAGACAATAAGTGGATCCATAAGGCAAAAGCGGCAGGCTTAAGACCATCTATCATTTCTCAATTGAAAATCCAATCACCAGCATGTCCTGTCTTATACTTACTGATAAAAACATATAAGTTAGTATCCACTGATGATCTAATGTCTAACGATCCATCTATAATCAAAGTTAGACCCATCATTAGCTGTGTTGGCGGACCGACGGATAGGTTAGTATGGTTCTTAACTTCAATAACATCCCGGTTGCTAGGACACATTCCAGCCCATCTGACAAACACTCAGATGTTCCTGGATCGTCTACGTAACGCGAACCAGAACAACGCGTACGTAATGGGGTCATTCGACGTCACTGCTCTGTATACCAACGTGTCGATTGACTCCTCATTGCACGCCACACATGAGCTTCTGATACAACACCAGGGAGCCGCAAACATGTATGGCTTGTCGATTGAGCAGTTCATGGTCCTATTAAAAGAGTGTCTGAACTGCTCAATCTCCAGATGGTCCAGGAAATATTATGCTCAAATGAGAGGGCAGGCAATGGGGCAGCGACTGCCACCTAGAATGGCGATTGCCTTTATGTCAAAAGTGGAAGCACCAGTGATGGATCTCTGGCACTATTCTACTGTAGGTATATGAATGATTGTTTGCTTATGTGTTCCACTTAAAAGGAACTAGATAATTGTTTTACATAGTTGTGAATAGTCAGCGTGTATAAAATTCACCCGTAAGATACCAAAAGATGGTTGGTTCCCTTTCTTGAACGTGCAAATAAAGTTAATCGAGAACAGCTACATAACGAAGTGGTACCGAAAACCAAGTATTAAGAATATTCTGATTCACTATCTCTCTTCTCATCCCTCACATGAGAAGAAGGCGTTAGCAAAAAACATGTTTCGAAGAGCAGCCAATGTATGTACTGGGGAGGAGCAGAGAGTGGAATCCGTGAAACTGTCTCTGGAAATAGCCACTTCTGATGGATACAAATTTGTCACCTCTCGATTTAGGTTTAGAGGAAAGAGTACGCCTCCGAACGAAAACTCGAATGAAAGGAATGTCCCGTTTATCCTCCCGTTTTTTTCATATGAGATTGGTACAGCTATAAAACGCTGTTTGAAAAGAGCGGGTTTAGAGCAATCGGTGGCTCTTATTGAAATACCACCGAATACTCTAAGATGCCAACTATTTCGCAACCGTTTAAATGACCGTCTCTGTATAATGGAAGATTGTAAAATATGTCCTAACGGCAGAGACGGTGATTGCATGAGCGTAGGTAAAGTCTACCTAACCTCTTGCAAAGCGTGAGCGATAAATATATTGACGAAAAGAGTAGGCCGCTCTATGCCCACATAGAAGAACACTTAGCTGATAAGCGTTTAAGTAGACGGAATACCCCGCTAGGGACGCATAGAGAGCAGAAACACGAAGGAGTTGATTTTGAAATCGAAGTCACCATCCTTGCACAATAGAAAAAACATCAGCTCGAAAGATCTTGGAAGCGCTTTGGATCAATACGACCGACCCAACCATAAACCGCAGGGAGGAATGCCTCGTTGTCACTCGTGATATGAGCCAGTATATAAGACTGTTGTTTTGATGGGTAGGGTGCATTACGAGTCTATGTGATCTCTCCGGTTATCTTCACTTGAACCATTCAGTGGAACACATATAAAAAGGGGTGAGAATGTTGAGAGCTGATTTTGTGCTTGATGCGATTGAAATCTAGGTCTGGTGATTCTTCTAAAGGAGTAATAGAGGTATTTAACTGTTGGATTGCAGACAATTTGACCTTTCCAAGCTCTGAAGAAGGCGAACTGCCGAAACGTCAGCTGTCAAATAAAGACTAATGTAACACCTCGTGTTTGGCTCAAAGAAGAAAATCAGGAATTGTAATGATAGCAAAAATGATGATATGCGAATTCTTCCCTTTTGCTCAAAAGCGCAGTGAAAACGTTATTTGTTTATATATTTCATATGATGGTTTTTATAGAACTCAGAAGATGACGACTTTTGTAGCCAAAAAAACTTTGTCAGATTTCACCATATTTCACCAATTTTACCTATCATAATATCTTTGATGGCTTTCACAAATTACTCAAAAATTGGGAAAAGGTTATTATTGATGATGAACATTTTATTTAGATAAACTTTAGCTTCTTTGCATTGATTGAATACTTGAGCCGTAAAAAACGACTGAACCATACTTGTACACCAAATAGATTTCTTGTATCGGAATTGTAGAAGAAACTGTTCTATCGCTCCAGGGTTCAGATTTCTATTTTCATTTTATATCGCCAAATAAAGTCGTTACTAAGTCTAAACCTGAGTCTAAGCCCAAGCAGTCTAGGCAGTCCCAGTTTAAGCAGGAGAAGCATATGAATGTGTGGAGGGGATCTTCGAGTATCAGATTCATACATTCTACTATATTTTTTGTCAAAGTGAGGAAAATTCCAAATTCAATAATAACATCGCAAAACACATGTGGATATCACCAGAGCGGTCCATCGATTGTAGCTATCGGTCCACAGCCAGTAAAACATTTAGCTTGCAAGCAATACGCGGCACATTTGAAGCTCAATATATGAAACGGCTTTTCCAGACTGTAAACACAGCGTTGGAATCGTTAAAACTTACGTTATCGAATGGTAGTTCTTCTGCGTAAGTCGACAAAGAAACGAATATTTGACCCCCTTGCTGGAAAAGGACATTTTACAAAAGTGTTACTAATCATTCGTAAGCTCAAATCTTTGGCTAGAGCCGTATGTACCGGTCTTCTGTAAAGACCCTTATAACGCTATGAAATTCAAATCAAAATTGTGTCTCGCACCGGCTTTGCAAATCAACTACTACTTCTCTGGAAGCACGAAAAGCATATGCATGTGTAGAGAAAACCTTCTAGTACTAGAAAGAGACGTTTAATCAAAAGTTTCTTTCAAACTGGAGAAGCAATTCCTAATTGAATAACAAACCTCGCACTTTCATGACAGAAATTTGAGCGATCATTGCGCCGGCGCCCCTTGCCGTCTTACCCCGCGGTCCGTGAATTGGTTAAAGAACACATGATCCCGTTGTGAATCAATCTTATTTTCTCAGCTACACTGGAGAGAGACGATTTTTCCAGAAAGTAAGCGTAGCGTTGAAATCTTCAAACTTACGCTATCGAAAGATTACTAACAGTCTTGAGAATGAGCTCCGTTCGCGAGGTGTAAAACGCAAATTTTTTCCTCTATCTTACAGCACTATGAAGAGAGTTCCTCTAAGAAAAACACATTCTTGGGTTCTCGAGATTTGTGCTATCGAAGCAGTACTGGCAGTCTAAGGAAGGAGTTTTGTCCAGCGAAATATACGCGTGACAAGAAAAAACGCGTGGTCGTATGAAACACAATCTTACTTTGGATTTTACAGCGTTTAAAGGGTGTTCTGAGAAAATGCCACGTACGGCTCTATCAAAGGATTCAAGCTTTCGAGAGATTATCAATACTACTATGAAAACTTCCTGTCCACCGAGATGGCTCGTTTCTTCATTCGTTCCCGGTTAAGGAAGAGAACCCTGATAGTTACTTATAATTTGAGAGAAGAGCTCTGTCCTGCGAGAAGCACACGTGCGTGAAACACACCTTTTCATTTACTACAGCGCTGCAAAAAATCCTTTTCCAAAACATGCATATTTTTCAGTTTCTCGAGATTTAAGCTATCGAAAGATTATTATGAGTCTAAGAAAATAGTTTTACTCCATGAGAAATACTAGCGATAACGCGCAAAAATGTGAAAAGATGTGCAACACGTGTGTAACACAATTTTATTTCTTGTGCCGCTGTGATAGAGCCTTTCCGTAAAACATATATATTTACAAATTTCCGAGATCTAAGCTTGTGAATAGCTACTGAAAGTTCAATGGACGGTCTCTGTCCAATGAAAAATTACCCTTCAGAACTCCCGACTGGTTAGCAAGAAGGAACCGTAATTAATTGCCACAAGCGACTACGAGTGCATCGCTGGTCACCTCTAACCACCGTGCTGCGCCCATATATATGGCGCATGTGACGCCAGTGCTACAGGTTTCTAAGACACACATTTGGTCGATGGTATGACTCCGCGATCAAGGCTCACCAACTCCTCTCCTCCGAGGTCGACGAATTGGTAGTGGACTTGCTCGAAAGGATAGCTGCGCTGACCCGATACATCGGTTGATCAGCGTGAGTGATTATAAGGGCTAGAAGCGATCCAGTCAGATCTAGCGATGTTTGATAAAGTTGAATGCATGATGCATTCCTGAAAGATTGCTCTACGTCGTGTAGATCCTTTTATCCTTTTGATCGGCACGACCGCGACATTTGTACCTAGCACAATCTAGGAACCACTCATGTTAATAGTACGCCTTCGTTAGTGCATTCATAAGAAGCGTTTACAAAATGCCTGAATGTCAGTATCCTAAGCGATTTGATGAATATTGATAGAATCGGTGATTGACTTCAAAACGGAGTAGGGTTTTCATACTGTGGCGTGAGGCACCAGTGGTGATCACTAGAAGCAAAACGATATTTTGTTGTCGACTTCGGGCCGCTTTTCTCAAACTCTTTTGAAATTGTATTCTCATCTACAATGTGAACATTCATCTCTTAAACACTTCTGCATTGATTCAATATTTTAGTTTGGCATAAAGGCGCAGTTAAGTGATTCATGGCAATGCAAGTCGTATATGACCCGCTTGGGATTTAGAATTTCAGCAAAAATAAATGATTTTGTGATGATGGTCATTCTTTCACAATATCTGAATGCGGTATTTGCTGTGCAATAGAAAGTTGTCAGAGTTCGTAGCTCGTAATAAAGTTTGTGCGAGATTACACCAGAGACTTTCCGTAGACGTTTAGACGCTTCCAATTAAAACTTCTCGATTCAGAATTGTAATCGTTGGTGTATACGGAAACAGTAATCAAGATTTGGACTAAGCGGAAGGCAAGCTGAAAGGATGACTCCTTAAATTCACTTCATGATGAGCGGTAATTTGGAGCTGACTTAGACTAGAGTTAAAGCTAAGGAAGAAGATTTTCGAACAACAACAACATGACATATATTCGTCATTTATTCACATGAAAACGGCAATTGTCCACATGCGCTGTTACGTGACGTATCGAAAGTGCAAGGAAAGCGCAAATGACCTTCGATATCGTAGGTGGATGGAAGGTTTTTGAAATGTGGGAGATTACACATGGCAGGATGTAGCAGTAATTTTTCGTCAGCTTCACCTGAGAAAGTAGAGAAAAAATTGATTATTCTACTAAAAATGTTGCCTATAGATACATATTTAATGCATAAGTATATATATAAATATATACGTATATATGTATGTATATATGTGTGTACTACTCTTCCTGTTTCTTGTTTGATGGAACGTCTAGTCAGAAAGGATTTAACCAATTTAGAACGAAGTACGAATGTATCGCGACTGCGAGGTGTAAAAAAGCCTTCAAAACATCGTAATTAATGGAGTTGTTTATACCTTTACATTTTACTATTTTTGCAGACCTCACTTAAAACAATACATAATTTAATGACTTATTTTACCAGAATATATATTGTTTCAAGCGAGGTCTATAAAAACAGTCAAATGTATGGGTATAATTCATTTTACCACCTGTGAGCGATCGCGTTGGTCACTGTGATGTCGGCGAATTTTATCATATGGAATGTGGTTATATGAAATAATTCGGAGTCGATTCCTTCATATGTAATTCAATAGGGGTATATTACCCTGCAAGGGATTGGCTGAACCAAAACACACCGCGCCACTGATGAGGCTATAATGCCGAGACACGTGTCCTAGCATTGTATAAGTGCCACAATACACCTCATGAAAGGAGGTGTTTATTTTGACCGAGCAGATTTGCAATTACCTTTTACTTTTTATCCCTCTCATCTCATACCATCCCCAAAATAACCCTTCCGAATACAACAAGAACCACTGAACCGCCTGGCAAAAATGATGCAAACTCAGCATACGATGCCAGGTATATAGTCAGAGGCGTTCGACATTGGCAATACTACCTATGCCGCAGCACTCTATCTGCTCTGAGACGCGTATAGTAAAAATACCTCAAATAAAATTGCAACCGCTTCGCGGTTGAAATGGCTCAGATTTTACGAAGAGAGACACAAGGCTATTAACTGGAATATTTATTAAATACAATATTTGCTGACGTTTCGGGGAAGTCGCCTTTTTTATGGCCTTGAGAGGTCAAATTGATTTACGATATACTCATCCAAACATTTTCATAACCAAACAGAAGAATTCTGATACGAAATAGATTTCTTTTTCATTTAGCTGCTGCTAATGGCGGTATGATATTGCAAATATACGCATTCTTATAAAGTGATGTACAAAACATTTGCGTTAGTCGGGACTTGAACCTGCATTTCACCACTCCGGGACGCGTGCTCTGTCTCTTCACCACCGATGCCTGTTTTAACATTAGAATGTTGGTGGCATTTCAGTTAGTCTTACTGCTTTCTCTTAAATGTTCCATTTTGTAGCTGTACGTATGTCGCTGAAAATGAAGAACAGGCCGGAAGGGATCATATTTTGCTAGATTCATGTTGGTGACGTCATCATATGTTCAAATCGAAGCGAGGATTGACCACACAAAAAATGAAATTTAATATGATCAAACACCAAGAAATGGATATTTGAACATCTCAATGGCTTCCGTTCAAGAGCATCATCTGTCTCCTACATGCTTTTCCACTTAGCTAGTTTATCATCGATTCTATCGATTATTATACATTCGCGACGACGCGCATTGTCTTCCATGCGTGCAGCATTTAGGAGGGAGGGAACTGTTCTCGGTGTATGTTTTCATACGCATCGTAAACGATGGGAGATTAGGCGGTGATGCGATCATAAAATGAGTAAAGAATAAAGCTCTCAGCGTTAATCAGCCCCTGGGGGATGCGCCGTGCACTTGACTTCTTCGAGCATGGTTTAAGGTAATTGCGCATCTGGCCTTTGCAATGACCAGCGGTGGTCCTATTAACGTATCGAATCAGTGCTGTTATCCTCCCGTACAGGTTTGGTACCGACTCGCCGGCAGCGACAGAACAGAGGGCTTGCGGAGCTTTGGGCGCCTCGCCGGCAGAACAGAGGGCTTGAGAAGCTTTGGGCGCTGTCGAACCGTCGACCACGTATGTGTCGCAGTGCACCACTAGGCACTGCGCTGCAAGTGCCTTTTTGCCGATATGTCGGGATATTATTAAGGGTTGATCAGACGAATCTCTAATGATCGCTCGCAAATATTGGCGTGGTAGATCACAGCCTTATTTCATTCGTTTATTTTCTTCCTAGTCGTCCATCAGCGAAAGCCTGCACAGGTTCGTGTGGGCCTTAGCTTCGGATCAGAGACGTCGAGTGACTCGAGCGAGCACAGTGATACTTAGATTTTTGCCTGTTGCGTGCAAGAGTAGCCCAGTGGGACGGACCGTCCTCGTTCTAGGATTTTGCTGAGCATCATATCTTTCTTCTAGGCTTCTCATGAAGAAATCGGACCATGGGGTCGGTGGTTATCCTGAGGAGCACTTGACATTCTGAGAAGTCCTGCCAGTAACTGATTGCGTCTAACGGCTGTCGTTGATGCCCAGTGCTGTTCGAATCACCTTATCTTTGGTAGCCTGGCGTGTATAACACCCTGCGTGATCTTCGATCGCTGACCCAGGTCTGAACTTCAGATCCTTTCTCCCATCTGCAAGACCTTCGCCTGATCGCTCAATAACGCCACGTGACCCTCCACCCTGCTCATGCAGCGACCAGACAGACCCATGCTGCACCACGTTACTTGCTGCGCCTCCTAATCTATCAATGCGTAATCACCGACTCTGGCAGGAGTAAAGGCTTGGTGGCCTTGGGCGCCGTGTCAAACCATCGTCCACGTGTGTGACGCAGTGTACCCTTAGCCACTGCGCCGTAGGGCCCCTTCGCCGATAATCAGGCGATTCTTGAACCTATCGCTCTCGAATGTGACCCGTAGGTCACAGCACTTTTTCTCGTTCATTTTCCTTCCGATCGTCCGTCTATCTACGAAAGCGCGCACGGGTTCCTGGGCGCTTTGGATTCAGACTGAAGAGCCGTCGCCTTTTCTTCTCATCAGCATGTCGAATGCCCATCTAGAGCGATGGTCCATGGCGGCCCATATGATGCCATCATAGGAGGTCAAAGAGAGCACCGCAGATCACGTAATTACGTAGATCACTACTCGCCATGCAGAGTGAGCGGTGAAAAGAGGCCTGCCTGGGGGACGAAAAAAATCGATAATTACACCCACGCCTGACGCCCGTCGAGGGACGCCGCTGTTCCTGCGCTTGGTCGAGGGCGCCGCGGTTTCCAAGCTTTGCCCACTGCGCCATCAATACTTGCCCCCTCGTCTGCGCATTACGTCAATTATTGATCGAGTCAGTTTCCCGCCCACTTTTCTTTCGGGTTGTGTGCGCACTGAAACTCGTCCACAACTCTCTTCACACTCGTCGTCGAGAACGACTCGTGACGCTGTCTCTTTCGACTCTTTATCGATTTTTGCCCTCGTCTCGGGTTTTGTTCGAAGATTGCGTGCTTCATGCATTTGACATTTGATCTAAAGACGTTTTCATCGTTTTTCACGAAAACAATCGACTTTTTGACCACGTTTGGCCCAATTAAGTTGAACTTTACGCTCATTTTAGAGGAGTAGAATTTGTCTCTCCGATTAGGCAACTTTTCTTACGATCGATACGAATTTATTGATTGATATTCCTGTCTACTGCCTTTCTTTTTTCTCTCAGGAGATCCAGTACATGATGAAATACAATCACAAAGTTGCTCAAAGACCGTAGTATTGTTCTTGTTGTAATTGTAGATCAAAACGGCTTTGATCTGAGCGAAAGCGAATTTTTTTGAATGTTTTCTGAGAAGAAAATGAAAGTTTGACTCGATGCTGAGCTTTGAAATGTCCTTGAAAGTCTGACGCCTATAGCAGCTGTTGATGATCTCACCACCGTAGGTCACGTAGGCTCGCGCGCGATGCCGTGCTGCGTCCGTGGCGCGGTACGAGTCCCGGTCCCGTCCGAAAGCGGATAATCCGAGTTTTCTTTTTCATTTCTACTTTTCATTGCCTTTTTTAGTAACCATTCGAAAACTCAAATCTCTGGCTACTGCGCTATTTGCTCTTTTTTTGGGAAAATGTCTTTACAAAGTTGTAGCAGAAAGAACACATTTATGTTTCACGCACGCATATTTCTCGCAGGAGAGAACTGCTCGCCCTCGTTTTCACTAAGCATTCGATAGCGTAAGTTTCGATGATATCAATGCTGTGCTTATTTTCCGGGAATGCCGCTTCACTGCAGTGTACGGGGAAAATAGAATTGGGGTGCACTTACGGGGCATCGTTTTCGGCTAAAGTGTGGGCTGGGCATAGGCGGAGGGAGGGGGGCAATGAGGGGATGGCCGGATCGATCGATTGCGTCGGCACGACTCGATCGTGGAGTGCAGTGTTTGTTATTTAATTAGAGCTTTTTTCTTCGCTTCAAGAACAAAATTCCACACAAAGTGTATGGTTGTGATATCACGTGATATCCCGCACACGTTCATATGCGTTTCGTGCTTCCAACAAAGTGATAGCAAAAGCGTGTGACTAGTGTAAAACACGATTTAATTTGAATGCTTCAGCGTTATGGAAGAGATATTTTCGAAAAAGAAGCCTATAGCGCAGTAGCCAGAGATTTGAGCTTTCGCTTGATTACTAACACTCTTATGAGAAGCTCTTCTGCAGTGAAGGCGGTCGACTTTTCATTTATCCCCAAAATTTATCCCCATTTATCCCTTTATCCCCACATATCGACAAATGCCCAATTTCCTTAGAAGTTTCGTCCCAAATCTCCTCTTGTTTTTTTGGTGTGTTGAAGACATATCTCTAAGTTTTAGCGGATATTTAACTCTCAGGCAATGATGCTCATGTCTGTCGATTCGTCTGAGGAGACCGTCGCTCATTCCAAATTCATCAACGGAACTGACTATGAGGTGGGATGAAGTGAAAGTTTTACTCACTTATGAAATGTTCTCCCAAGCGCCAATAACTAGTGCTTTTCAGGAGACCATCTATTGTGAAGATAACGATGATGATGATATCATTTTCCTGGACGAGGATCTTGCTCCAGCAACCACTTCCCCGATACCGACACGGGTTGCAGATGTGCCACAAGTCAAGGTAACTCTTGCATTTTCACATAGATCATTCCAAATATCGATTGATGACGTCAGACACGTTTTTTCAACTAGAATTCCTTTCATTCGTCTATACGTTCTGCTCTCGAATGATGTGCTCCTATATCACTCTGATCCGTAGATCAACTGGAGTCTTCTGGCCTTGGATATCCGAAAATTTAGCCCAACTAGTCATCTGCTCACTGATACCCGAAAACTTAGCCGTATCTTAGCCGGGCCATGATCATTACCATCAACATTTCCATTGATCTGAAGTACGAGGGGAACGCTGGAAAGCTTGTCGAAAAGCGCTGAATTCTGCAAAAACTCACGATCTTTATACTTGACGCACAATCTGACCCCTAATTATATATGTGCATATGTACGTGCATCACCATATATTGTATGCTCACACATATATGAATATATTATATATATAAATATATATATATATATATATGTACATACGAGCGCATGTGGCGCAGTGGTTAGAGGTGTTCTGCGTCGCACACGAGGTCTATGGTTCGATCTCGCGCTCATGGCTCACCAAGCCAGCCATCCCACCGGGGTCGGTAAAGTGGTACCAGGCAGGTCTCAGACTTGTCTGGGAGTATAAGCAGCACTGACTCGGTTCAGCGGAAGGCTACAGCGAGTCATTGTAAAGGCCAGATATGCATTCAATCACCTCAGACGAAGTTAAAAATTGAAGTCGAATGCATGGCGCATCCCTCAGGGATTGATCAACGCCGAGAGCTTTATCCTTTTTTATCCTTTATATATACATATATATGCATAGGAGCGCATATGGCTCAGTGGTTAGAGGTGGGGGGAGCTCGCTCTACGCGCCCCATAACGAGCATCACGACTCAGCTACGGCGCCCCCATTATATATATATATATATATATATATATATATATATACATGTATATATATGCATACGTGTGTGTACATACATTCATAATACATACATTCATAATGTACAGGTGTATAGATGTATGTGCACGAACACGTGTGTGCGTATGCATACACATACACTTATATACAAATGAATAACGCGTGTGGCATAGTGGTTAGAGGTTCTCTGCGACAAATGTTATTCTACAACTGAAGGTCGATGGTTCGATGAATTGCTCAAGGCTCACTTAGCCTTTCCTCCCTCCTTGGTTAGTGATTTGACGCCAGGCTTGGATGGGAAAATAGCAGCACAGACTTGTTATATCAGTAAGCCACTGCGACTTAGTTTAAAGACCATATATGCATTCTATCATCTCAAACGACGTTAGTTGAAGGCAAATGCATAAGGCATTTTCTAGGGATTGATCAACTCTAGAGCTTGATCCTTTGATGATAATCATATATAAATATGTACATATATAGACGTGTACACATGCACATATACATATATACATATATTAACGTGCAGGTGTATATATTTATACACACGTATGGGAGCGACGTGACCAAGTGGTTGTTATGCTTGTCGCGGCACCTGTGGGGCCGAACATCACCCCCTAACACTCTCCAGCAGTCAACAACGAACGCCGTGTGGATGCCACAGCCAGGCTATCCACGAGATTGTATGGAGCCGTGAATAACCAGTTTTTTATGATTCTAGGAAGAAGGCAAAAGTTGATTTGAATGTTGGAAGTACTAGGATCCGATTAGTGAATAAAAACTGTAGGACGGATCAAGAACTGTCTGCAGTCTAAAGACTGTCGCGTATGCATACGCGCATGTATATACACGCAAGTATATACACGCATGTATACACATTATTAATTATGTGTATACATTATATCATTTATTATGTGCATTATGTGTATACACGTATACGTATACGTGTATGTGTATAATATGAATATATATTTGTATTCACAAACATAGATATTTATACATACACTATAATTGCGCCATAATTTCGTGATGTGTTCAGACACAATTATGCGACGATATGGATGAGGATGTGGAACCTTCGTCTACAGAAGATTCAAAGATGTCCAGGTTTTTGTTGCAGGTATGAAGATATGACATTCCCAGGCAGTCTTATACGACACTTTATGAAAGAAATTTCATAGTTAGCTAAATCTCTGCATTCATCATGTATTTGACAAATGAAGTACCCGCCGGCAAGTCTTCGTCTTGGAAAGTTACAAATATTCTAGGTGGTTCGGCTACACCTCAATGAGCACTGTATCTCTCCTGGATGCTCAGCGAAACATGAAGAAGCACAAAATCTGAAGGAAAAAGTCGATAGCATGGAGGAAACGCACTCAAAGCTTCAAGAGCAGTTCGCTGATCAGCAATTAGGTAATGACGACTTTTTTTGGTCGGAGAGGTCGTTGCCGTCATATCCTTCTCCCTATCTCAGAAAATGAGAGGCTTCTCGAAGAGAATACTGAGCTGAAACGAAGAATCACACGAATGGAGAAGCTGATCAAACACCAGAGCATCATCATTCGGGATCTCGGAAATCAGCTACGAGTTACTCAGGTGCGTCCTCGAATTTCTTAGCGAGCATCATAGAGTGGTGATGGCGCCATATCTCTACTGTTTTCAATGTATCTAACTGCCTCAGTTATTGTAGTGGCGGCGTGGCGTCTTGTGGGAAAGTAGGCGCAGATAGGCAGACATGCATGCAGAGATAATGGCGGCGTTGCATCTTACAAAAGCGACGATGCGACGCCGTCTGCTTATCGACGCTGGTCCTCCAGGGGTTAAATCCGATAATGATGAGTGACATGCAAAATTATACGAGTTCGAACCCACGCATCACTCTTCCAATGTATGTGTACTAAAAAGTTGCTCTACTGGGGCTCCTCTTCTTCTTTTACTCTTTTTGCAGTACAAGCTATTGATCTGCCAGATACGAGAGTTTTGAATATAACTCAACATTACTAGATTTGGGAAATTGAATGGTGCGCAAAAATTCGGCCTCAGGCTTGAGTCGAACCCGTGTTTCGCCTTTACCAGCGGGGAAGAAGGAGTGGTCGTTAAGCGGTGGCCTTGACGTTGTAATGGTAGAGTGGTAGCAGGCGCCCCCGTAAAGGCGAAACGCGGGTTCAACTAACGACTGAGGTCGAATTTTGGCTTATCGCTCAATTTGTTCAGGTGTTTATTTCAACATTATGCTACTGGAAAGCAGTAGTGCTAAAGGAAACATAGATTATTGAGTATGTGGTTTTGTTAGGTGATTCCATAAGTTCTTATACTAATGTATAGACACGGAATTTATTAACGAAAATTTATTAGAATCTCATGGTTTTGGTATCGTTCAGTTGCTCATTTTCTTGCGAACATCTAGGTAATAAACTTGCCTATACTTTCTTTGATATGGAGCTGTCGTAGGATTAAATTCGCTTGCTATCCATGCACGAATGGCGCGTAGGCGAAAATGCTATTGAAGCGACTCACAAGGTTAATGGAGCTGGGTGCAACGAAGCGTTGCAGATGGAACGACTAGGAAGTGGTACGCGAAGTTCGAAGCTGGAGAGAACAGTTTGGAGGATAAGTCGCTGGCGTCGTCCAGAGGAACCTCCATTAATTTTGGCTCTGCTCGACTAACATTTTCCCCTATGCGCCATTCGTGTATGAATAGCAAGCGAATCTGTTCATAAGACAACTCCATCTTGGAGCAAATATAGGCAAATTATATGCCAGAATATTCGCTAGAAAATACGAGATCGAATGGTCATAGAATCCTGCAGTTTTAGATACTTTTGATTCGTAAATTTGGTGTTTATTGCCCTAATCTCAAAACTTGTGGAGCGGCCTGATATTATCACATCGCTGTTAAAAATTGAGTGAAGAAGAGGAATTATTGGCGATTTTGTTTTTTCCAAAAATTGGCTAATACCACGGCGTTGGTAAATAGATTTTTTTGGCGAACCTCGTTGTGTTGAAAAATCATTTTAAATTGTAAATCATGAAAGAGACCATCAGTGATTCTAATGCAAAGCTCTAGAGAAACTCAGTTTTCGAAGTGTTAGCCATTTAGATTCTTTTCCTTTGCAAATACTGATACAGATGAATGTGGAGGAAAACTTCCACATCTATGTATACTTATACAACTTTGAACGCTGCAGCACACAGAATTGTCTGAACAATAGACGGAAAAATGTTCTATTCCTTTATCGCAACGCATTTTTCAACTTATTTACGCAGCTACAGCGCTCCAAAAACCTCAGATGAAAAACCTGTATCGAACCATCGGTTGACTATCGAAAGTCCCAGGGAAAGGCGAGAAAGACTTCGTTCACAAAGTATTGAAATATGGATTGTGATAAGCGAGTAATATCGCAATTGTTGTTGACTCCTTTTCTGAATAGTTGATGAAGTATTCGGCAATGTTTATTCCTTAAGAAGCCAGTTGTTATGCGGCAAGCGATTGCCAAGCCGTCTAATCACGTTCGAAGAAGTCTACCAAATGGTTCGCCATTGCTTCACCGCTCAACTAACATTGTTCAAGCAGAACCAGCAGCCGTGATTAATGTGGGTTTGAGCCTCGAACAGTTCGTACGAAATCATTTTTACATTATGAGCTTTCAGAGATCTCGTAGCAGTACAGACAAGCAGACCATAGCTGCTTCCAGTTCCTTGTTACAGAAAGATGCCAGGTATTATCTTGACCTGAACCCTGGCCAGAACACAAGAAAAGTGCGTATGATCGCTTTGTACTACTCTTATTTGTTTCTTTGATTTTCATCGTTTCAATTCCTTGTGTTCAGAATTCAAGCTCTGGAGGTCAATTGAGCACACCAACCCGTCCTCTACCTCCTCCTTTGCCGAAAAATCCGTCGCTGACTCGTTCGCATTTGAAACGAACTCGCATTCGTGTTGAAGTGCCTTTCGTAGCTTCGAAGTCACTTATCAATTTCATAGCTCCCATTTCGGTTAGTCATAGTGTCTCTTCAATAAATCACTCCTTTGCATCCGGCTGTTTTCAAAGATCTCGCTCAACAGTTTACAATATGATGAACTTTTCTGAGCTTTCATGAGGCCTGACATGGCACTTATTCAAAGCTAAATACGTGTTTCGGCATTGCAACCTCATCAATAGAATGTTACCATTCAGTTCAGCCATTCCCTTGTAGGGGCCATATATATTCACTGCAACGTTGTGGAATTTTATTACCTGACATGCGATGATTTTGTAAATAATTTAGCGTCGATTCCCTTATATGAGTGAGTATATTCCCCCTGCAAGGGATTGGCTGAACTGAAAGGCACCGTGCTAATGATGTGGCTGCAAGGCTGAAACATGTATCTGGCATTGTATAAGTGTCATATAGATTCTTCGAAGGCTCAAAATATGTTATCAAATTACGTATAAGATAGTTATTATTCGCTTTCAAATAGTTCTTATCTATATTTCCATCGTTGCAATATAGAGCGCGTGTGGCGCAGTGGTTAGAGGTGGTGTACGATGCGCACGTAGTTAGTGATTCGATCCCGCACGCAGAGCTTAATAAGTTCTCTAATTCTGGTTGTCTGAGAGGATAGCAGCACTGACTTAGTACATAGGCTGACCACCGTGGGTCGTCGTAAAGGCCAAATAAGCATCAAAATATCCCTATGATGCTGCAGATAGTATCGAGTGCGTGGTGCACCCCTCAGGGAATGATCAACGTCGAGAACTTCATTCTTATCTATGCTTTACTGTCACAATATATCTATCCCGCAAAGCGATTAGGTTCTTTCAGAGTCCTGTATTAGAGTATCCTATGGAATGTCACAAAGCGAAATATGGCCATGCTACTGACCTGGCTTTGAAGATTAACACAGAACCATCTGGTAGGCTCTTTTGCTCTTTTCTTATCAGTGATCTAGTTGGTTATTAGTCTAACAGTTCTTATTTATCTCAAATTTCCAGATTTTCTTCTTACAAAGAAAGTGCAAGGCGTTGTAAAATATTGCACAGTCAAAGGGCGACGTCCGAAGGTCTTTTTAGCTTAATTAGTCTCTAGATTCAGGTAGTTCATTAGAGAGGTTGTTTTCAGACTGTCAAGGTATATTGTTATCTGGAGAGCGCAAGTAAAATGTTTCATTGGACATCAAGCACGAATTACTTATTTGCTGCTTCTCCTAAAATGAAATTTGATATCATATTTTCTAAAGGTGAGTCAGTGGAGATTGTTTTGTCTAGTTTTTTGTACTCGTTTCAAATAAGGCCGATCGCATTCGTTAGCGCATCTACGAACGCAATGTCCAACAAGATTTCCCTTAATTTAAGCGCTTTCAGCAGCGATCTATGATTTTAGCCCAATCGGTACTGTGGAGCCACCTCCTACGCATCTCTAACTAACCCTAAGCGTGGCGACGCATCAATGTATTATTGTTGTTTTCTCCTACTTAAGAAGCATATTATATTCATATATAACATTAAAGAAGAAAATCGTAACAATATTTTTTGGCGCTTTATTGGCACGTCTTCACAAACCATTCGGTCACTGCGTCCCAACAGTAGTACATTCAATGCGTCCCCACTCTCGGGATCAGAGATGCAGAGGAGGTGGGTTCATGGTCCCGAATGAGTTACTATATATCCGATAATGTTGAGTGATGTGCAAGACGTTGAACCTTGAACGGGAACTGAGCCCGTACCTTGCCCCTTCCGGAGGGGTCAAGGGGGTGGCATCATCGCACATACGTAATGTCCCAAGACATACGTAAAAGGTGAGAGTAGCCCCTCTTAAGGCCAAATGATTAAAATGATATTAGAAACTTATTTAAGAGGTAAGAGAGGTCGAGATGGAAGAGTGTTGCTTTCTTGCACACATGAAATTTTCTGCCGTCTTTCTTCTTCAAAACGAATGTCTCGGAGAGCAAAGCGATTGATTCGTCGAGGGTTTTTTTTTTGTGGTGAATGAGATGATGCCCCGAATCTGCCGTTGGCCTCGTCCTCTCCAGTTTACTACTAACATCTTCAAAATTTATACGCTGCTTTTTAGTGTTTTGAAGTTCAGCTGTGAGCAACTGGAACATTGAACGCATCTGCCTCAGTCAACCACAGTATCGCAATGAATTTAGTGTTGGTTTGCTTCATCGCTTTATTTGACCTGTATCACTATTTCCACCTTGCGGATCCTTACTCCAAATTCGATCCGTCTCATCGTATTCGTCGCTTGATTAAGGATTTCTCTTCTCCAAGAATTTTGCAGAATATTGGTCGAGTGCATCTTGCACTCTTGAGGATAGCCAGCGCTAGGCATTCCGTAGGCGTTTGTTATCGACGTGTCGGGAGAGGTAGAGTTCGACTCCGCGTCGAGTCGCACTGAACATCTTTCGCCCTCGGACACCGCTCCTTCCCTCCGTCTCTTCTTCCCTCCTTCATATTGTATTGTTGTATTGATTTAGAGATCGGTAATCAATCTTGACGCGGCGAACTACTTTCTTGAAATCGCTTTTCTTTTCTCATATTTGAAAACTGTCTGAAAGCACTCAAGAAGAAATGGAAGGCTTTGGAAATGGTTGCAAAGGGACATAACCGCTGTAACCATAGACACTATTTCAATCTTGGGGAGCGAATTAGGCTCTAACACTCATACATACCATTATGTGGTAGAGCGAAAATAGTCAGTGGATCTCTTAGTATTGAAGTTATGCAAAGAGTATTGGTTTTTTCTCAAAACTAACATAATGGCAGTAGTGCTAAGAAAAGGTACCTGTAATAAGTGTTGACGTCGTTTTCTTTGATGCTTTTTATGTACTGAGGGATGAAGGACTCGATTCGTCAGGGCCTAGAGTCGAACTGGCCTTGTGTGATTGGTACAGGGCCTCATAAATTTTTGACTTTACCGCTTTGATAACGCCTAATTTCATTCCTTTTTCTTTGTCCCAATGAGAAGAATGATAGCAGATTGATGGCCTCGGTGGTGTGGTGGTAGTATGCGTCCCTAGG
Source organism: Parelaphostrongylus tenuis (assembly GCA_019055375.1). Classification (NCBI taxonomy): domain Eukaryota; kingdom Metazoa; phylum Nematoda; class Chromadorea; order Rhabditida; family Metastrongylidae; genus Parelaphostrongylus; species Parelaphostrongylus tenuis. The sequence goes on along the minus strand of JAHQIW010004110.1, from coordinate 185,681 downwards.
AGAGCTAAAACACGGATTCCGGCCTCTGCCCGATAGTTCTCTATATCACTCAGCATCGTTGGATATATGTCCTGTTTTGGAAAATTATTGTCAACGATGTGAAATAAATTATGAGCTCTATCTAGCTCACAAGGATTTCATTGTTTTCATTTTAGAACAGGAAATTGCTCCGTATGATCGTGTAGTTGTATTTGCGTCAGCGATTATTGAGGGTGAAAAGTTCGTAACGAATCGTGTTCTTCTTAATCTCGGTCACCAGAGTACCATCAATAGGCCAGAATTTCCACATATGTCAAGCTCTGCTGGGACGCCCTTAGCGACAGTATGTTCCTTTTTTATGACATTTTGTAGGGCACAGAAGTTTCTTAAGAGGTGTACTTCCGCGGACCCACGCTGGGGGGCGTGTCCACCAGCGTGGAGATGACTCCACCTCCTCTGCCTCGATAAGAGTCGCCAACTACAGTACTACTTTTCGTTGCAAGACCGCGCGCGAATTTATCCAAAACTTAGCTGCGGGTTTTACAACGGAAAATAGTGCTGTAATCGTCGACTAATGGGGGCAGAGAAGGTGGATTCGTTTCAGCGCTGACATACACGCCCAGCGTAGGTCCGTGTAAGTTAGTCGGTTAGAGATCTGTAGATATTTCTTGGTATGTATATCTGAAACTGTCCTCTTTGTGGAAACTATGGTCGTTGCAATCATCTGTTTCAGGAGAATTCGTCACAATCAGCAGTCAGTTCAACTACCACTAACACTCATGCGGTTGACTCACATTTTGAGGTTTATCATCCACTTGAAGTGTAAATCTGCTCGAGGTTATGCTCTAATCTGGTTCATTTTACATTGTCTGTAAAGTATCAGTGTCATGTTATGTTTTAAGTTGAGTCTTAACCCTTTGGGGACTGCGTGGTATATTCTGTACCATGTTGCGCGGCGTCGCGTCTCGCTCACCTGTTGTAATGACGGTGTCGTGCGTCTCTGCGCGAATTTGCATTGGCGCGGGCGGGAATAGAAATAGGGACGTTTATTCTATAAATTTAGGTTTTGAGGACATTTTTCTTTGAATAGTGAAACATCATTTAAGAGGATTCTATGAAGGCTTTGATATGGAAGAAGCAGCGCCCATAATTCCAAAAAATCCTCATGTTTCAAAGAGAAAATTTTGTCGCTGCGAAAAGGAACATACTTCTTGCTGTTATATAGCTATGTTTTGTAGTCTTTTGATAGCATGAGGATCCCAGATTCTAATACTGAACTGATTTGTGGAAGGGCTTTCATAGTACGTTTTACTAGCGAAACAAGATTACCTTAAGCGCCGCTTGCTTGGCGAAAACTCAGCGCTACGCCGTCTACTATCAACAGTTGTCCCTTGAGGGTTCAAATGAGTTCGTAGTTATTGAGACATTTTCGTTATCAATGTACTAGCTGTGTAATTTGCTTAGGTTTTATGGTGGTAATGAGGTGGCAAATTGGCAGGACTGGTATAATTTTTGACTTTCGTTCTAAGGAGCGTTGAGAATTGGAGTGTTTGAAGTGGGCAGCTGTAATCTGATCATGTAAAGCCTCTGATTTAATGGTCTCCAAAGTTCTGCAAGAACAGAAAAGTTATGTTGTAGTTTATTAGCGTAAATGAGTGTGTGTAATTAGAAGGCATCTTGACACTTCGTTGTGTAGAAGACCATAGGAGACTCGATTAGTAACGTAAACGATTAATAGGCCTTCACATTTATGGTGGAGATTTGAAAGCTTAAATGAGAAAACGGGTGCTTGTCTTGCCAAGGGTACTATCTCTAATGGGAATTTCTATCAACCATATTTCTCCGCAGACGGAGTTTATCAAGTATCCCTCGTTGATTGAGAGCCATAACACTAAGTTGGTAAGAGACATTTATTTTGTCAACGTTTTGACGGCTAATTCTTCTTCAGATCCGATAATACAAGTCGATATCCGCAATTATTCGGCCTCGTTATGGTCCGAACGACTGTGGACGTCAACTTGATTCATCGGCTGTTAAGAAGACGAGAATGTCGAAGCGTTAGCCGAATTAATTTAATTTTATCAATTATGTGCTCTTCTCCTCATAAGGAAAGGATACGTGATTGAACGGTATTGCCGATGTTATGGGAAAGTCGGTTTTTGATTTAGCGCTCAGGGCGTCGTCAAGTTCAAATAGTATTTGTTAGTTCAATCATTAGCTCTAAGTGGCCTTATGCCTCATCTCGAAGAAAGCCACCGGAATGGATGAAATACGAATTTAACTCCCACTTATGGTCTGAAAAGGTTTTGTAGATCACTTAACTGTCTTACATATGCCTTTGAGAGTTTACTCTGTGGCTGCTGTTTCGCCTATCTTCCTACTCGGAACTCTGTGATTTTTCATCCAACATTCAAGTGACACTAGTATTTGTATATTTTTCTATTTTGTTATCAAGTGCATTTTTTCTTTAGCATGTTGATGTAATTATTTCGAGGTTTTATGTTGAATTGGTTTTCCTACATTGCATTTTCTATTAATAAACAATAGGTACGAATGGTGTCGAATGTCTTCTGGTTTCCCATCCGTCTGTTGCGAAAATTTTGTTATCTTTAGCGAAAATGTCTCTTCTGAAGAAGGAACAGCTCCGTCGGGTAGTATTTTGGTAAATTGTCGATTTTGGAAATCACTCCGTTTGGTTCTGAACGATTACTCACATCGGTTTTGTAATAGTCAAAAACAAAATGCAATGGGATTTTGGGTTTTGTAGAAGTTTAATCCGACAGAGTTATAGCCTTCTACATAGTGGTCAGTCCACCGCCATCAACGTTTCGTTGAATTCGCTTTCTCCATAGCCTGAATGGATCTATGAACAATCCAGTTAGCCTAGTGCGCCCAAAATCTTAGGAGAAAAACCCTAGGCGCGACTTTAGTCGCATTGGAATGACCTCTTCGGACACTAACAGTTTCATAAGCCTTCCACCTACTAGTGATGATCTATGGCATAAAGTTTTGCTGGATCCAGGAGCTGGTCAGCAAAAGGGGGGGGGGGGGGAAGGTGTGTGCCTGATTTTTGAGACATTTGTCACTTGGGCGACCCGTCTTCACTGATAGTGCGGCCCCCAGCGTAGAGAAACTGTGCTGTTTTGTTCCCTACAGTACCAAGGTAAGCCTAGCCGAAGCTTCTTCAGGTCGTCACCCCATTAGAGCATTCGCCAGCCCTTGTGATAACCTTTAAGGCTTTATCACAAAGGCTGGCGATAAAGCTCTCGGCGTTGATCAATCCCTGAGGGATGCGCCATGCATTCGACTTCAATTTTTAACTTCGTTTGAGGTGACTGAATGCATATCTGTCCTTTACAATGACTCGCGGTGACCTCCCGTCGAACCGAGTCAGTGCTGCTAATCGTTCCAGATAAGTCTGAGACCTGCCTGGTACCAATTTACCGACCCCGGAGGGATGGATGGTTTGGTGAGCCATGAGCGCGAGGTCGAACTATTGACCTCGTGTGCGACGTAGAGCACCTCTAACCACTGCGCTACATGCGCTGTTGGGCCACATGTTGAGCCCTTGTGAATCGGAGGCTATTTGTCACCTTGCGACTAGTAGTTGTCAAGACGTAGGTCAATCCTGATACGGTTTACCTGTAGCTGGGCTACCCAAGTGGAACATCGGACTCCTTAGCTTGGATGACCCTGCTGGGGGCTTGGAACACTTCCCAGCCACGATGAGGCGGTAAACCATTTGGGAGGATTTTTGACACATCAGTTGAAAATTTGAGCGCGCAACTTGAGGTTTATTATCTGGCTGGTGGATGCTTTGAAATGCTCTATGCGGCCCATATTGTCCTCCTTCCTTCTAGTTTCTCCTTCATGTCGTTCTCCATATTCGTTGAAAGACCAATGTATAGCGCAAGAGGTGATCTCCGTGGTCAGAGACTCGCCCCGTCCAATCTGTTCACCTTCACCACTATGGGATTCTTCATGAACTGAGTCTTTGCTCTATTTGTGCGTAGTCTATTCTACATCGCCCTCTCCGCTGAGTTCATTGAGTATCGTTTATGACTCAGTATTACACCTCAAAAAGATGACGATGTCATTAGCAGAACTAAAGTTCGGTCGGAATTTCCCACCGTCGAGTTGATGGAGAAGCTGTATTCTTGTACTGCAGCTTCGACAGCCTCCTAAATGGTTAATCGCCTCATGAGAGGTGTTCCTGGGTGTGGACTGTGAACCCAGCGAAGGGTTCGATTATGCAGCAAGGCCACCCAAGCTGAAAAGGAGTCCCACGTTTGCACTCGGAAAGCCCAGCTAAGAATAAACTCCACCAGGAATGACCATCTTCTAAATAGCTACTGGTCACAAGGTGGTAATTTCCCTCTGGCTCACAAGGGTTGGCGTCTGCTCTAATATGGTGACAACCTGAGGGGGCCTCGACTAAGCTTACCTTGGGACTGCAGAGACCAAAACAGCTAAACCAGCACATTTTTATGTGCTGGGATCCGCACAATTCGTGAAGACGGATCCTCCAAGTATCCGAGTAAACTTTGATAACAATCAGCTAATGTTCTATATAAGCGCTTCTATACATTCTGCGTCGAGAACTGATAGACCTGCGTTCATTTCGACGCTCTCACATAACTTTCGTTTCGAGTGTTTTCTTAAGACCACAGCTCAAATTTCAATATGCCTGTTAATCATTTTATGACATACGTGGCTCAAAAATGATCACCAGGCATATTGAAATTTGAGCTGTGGTCTCAAAAACACACTCGAAACGAAAGTTATGATATATTGAATATACTAGCCGAGAGCAATCGAGTGTACAACACTCTGCGTTCGGTCAGAATTTCACTGGACATAGAGTGTAAAACGTTCGTCGTCGCTAACTCTTAGTGTGGGTACTGGAGCACCCACACAGGATTGGCAAAAGACGAGGAAGGGTAACTGCCCGACTGACGAGATCGCAAGATCGAAACACGTGTATCGGGCGCTATAAGTCAGCCCTCATTGACAGACCACTGACATGCGTGGCTCAAAAATGATTACCATGTTCTCTCATAGTCGATATGGGTCAGAACAAGGCGAAGATTATATTTCTCACAGACTTCTGTGGTCCTTGACACGGTTTGAATGTGGTCCACGCAACGGAATCCTCCTTTTCGGAATCCTGCTTGCTCCAGTTGGTAGTGCTCGTCGAAGGTCTTCGATATGCGCAAAAGGATAGTCGTCATGAGTAGCCTGTAGAGTTACTTCAACAATCATATTGGACGATAGTCATGAAGATCCCTGTTGACATCCTTCTCAGGTAGGAGGACTGTACGCGATATCCTTCTTTGGTCTGGGATTTCTGCTTGTGGAATGTATGCTCTCATGCGGTTTACAGAAAGCACATGTAGATCGTGCCCTCCAGTTCTTAGCAAATCGTCCGTGAGTCCTGGAGCTTTGCTTCTCTCATTACTTTCCATGGCAACTCGGTATTCAGATAATGAAATCCTGGGCCGTTCTTCTCCACTGGAGAATTTCTTCTCGATGATAAAGGGGTAGAAGGATTAAACCTCGGCTTTTGTCAATCCCTGAAAGACGCGCCATGCATTCGTCTTCATCTAGCATCGTTTGAGGTGAATGAATGAATATCCGGCTTATATAGTGATTCACGGTGGTCTACTTGTAAATCAAGGCAGTGCTTTTATTTCCCTAACAAATCTGGCGCCAATCCAGCGACCCGGAGGGACAGAAGGTTTGGTGAGTTTGAACGCAAGGGTACATTTCCGTTATCGGTAATATTTTTTCTGTATAGGAGTTTTTTTTTTGTCGGAAAGAAAATTTCATGAGACTGCCACTAATCTATTCGAAAGCTTAAATCTCAGAGATTCAAAAGGAGAAGTTTTGTGGGGCTAGGTTTTTCATTTCGCTGTTATTGCCAAATAAACTTAAATAAACCCGTTATTAGGACTAAGCCCTAGTAGTCTAGTCCTATGAACGAAAAGCAAATGAAAGTTTAGAGCAAATCGTGAAGCTTCGGAGTGGTACGTTTTATTTTCAGGTTTTTTATCAAGTAGAGAAAAACCTCAAATTAAATTGCCAAAATTGCGCGCCACGTATGATCTGCGGAACGATCAGTCAGGATGTTACGAAAAACGATCACTTCATGTCTGGAACTGGGTTTATGAAGCGAAATCGCATACCCGACCAAACCTGTTAGAGGTTGGTGGCTGATAGCTAACATTGAGATGTTGAAGAATGAGTGGTAGGGCAAATGTGCCTCGGTGGTGCAGTGGTAGAGTACGCGTCCTCGGATAGGATGAAACGCGGGTTCAATTCCCGCCTGAGGCCGCGTTTTTGCTCACCACTCAATTCTCTTAGGTATATAGCAAACATCATAACAATGCGAAATGCATTAAAATACTATTGAGTCTGAAAGTTTAGCGGTAATGTTCTGTCCAGCAAAAAATGCGCGGAAACCGCAGAAACGCGACATGTGTGAAAGTTAATTTTATGTTCGCTAGGGGAACTTGCGTGAAAGGCCAATTTGTAAGTGAAGTGTAACAATAGAATTATCGAGATTCCTGTTAGTGATTGTTTACTTGGATACTCCAAAAAAAAAAACGGAAAATGCGTTGTCCTTGAAGTGCTAAAAATGATTGCCGATAACGGAAAAGCGCCATTGACCTTTTAAGTACGACGGACCCCGACGCCAGCCCCTCACCGCGGGCGGCGAGCAGTCCGTAGTTCCGAGTGGTTGGTAATACTGGCTATCGGAGAGAAAGCTGGCTGCTGGTTCGATCTCCTCCCGTAACGCGTCACGGTGGACTTCTTGGTGTCGACCATAGTATCGAAGGTCTTTGAAGGCGTGATTAAAGTAGGCTCAGTTGTCTTGCAGATCACTTTTTGATACGGAACGTAGATTTTTGGGATAAAAACGCAAGTCTAACTTTATTCGTATTTCTTTCGACGATGTTGGAAAGTTGGTTCCAATAGATGTTTTTTTTATTTTTACATTGTACAACTTCTTATAAGAACTTATCTACAGAAAATACTGATTTATAGGATGTAGGATAACTAAGCGTTTTTTTTTTTGCTATAATCGCGTCTGTAGGGCAACCGTGAACACCAGTCAACACCAAAATGACTGCTGTGAAGCGTCGTCGGAGAGAACTGAACGAACAACCTTCTTTCCAATGGGCGGCATGCCATGCTACCCATACGGCACCACGGACTGCTTGCCGCCTCTCGTGGCGGCGGGTGGACTAGCGCCGTGGTGCAGGCGTACCCAAATTGTTGATCGAGCCATCGATTACGTGTGCGTCACAAACACCTCTAAGGACTGCGCCACACCCACCCTTTCGAGAATAAGGATTTCTATTTTCAAAGCATCTCCGTCATGCTTTTGTGCCCTGTGCCTGCCCTATTGGAGTATTTCAGTTGATGATCAAATGAAATTGTTTTTATTTTAATTGCTTTTTGCGGTGGTATGATGTTATATATATATACCCACTGATGTAGAGGGATGTGCAAAACTTCAGCGCCAGGCGTAACTAGAACCCGCACCTCATTCTTTCGGGAATGCGTGCTCTATCCGTCACACTACTGACGCCCATCGACATTGGACCCAGTCGAACATCATACCTTCGCAAAAAGCGGTTAAAATAAAAACAATTTCATTTGATCTTCAATACCCACTATCTGTCAGCGTAACTGGGTTTAATGTCGAGACCGACTACCCGGACCAGGCCGTTACGGCTGGCGGCTGACAGATAGATGCGGTGTAGTGTGAAAGGGGCGATGTGCAAAATGGGCGTCAGTAGTGTAACGGATAGAGCACGCATTCCCGAAAGAATGAGGTGCGGGTTCTAGTTACGCCTGGCGCTGAAGTTTTGCACATCACTCTACATCAGTGGATATATTTCAGTTGACTTTGTATCACCTAGGCGCTCTTCTGTAGTAATAAGAAGTGGTCCACCCACCTTACAGGTGTTTCTTGAGGAATCTCTTAGCGTCTCAAGTTAATGTTGTGATTTTCTCATTTCTAGGTTTTTTTTTCTGCTGAATTGCTGGGAAACCTTTTTCTCTCTCTGCTTTTCTGTCATCTTGTCGAATGATCAGATCAGTCATTTACCTCACCTGTTACTGTATTACAACCTTTAGATGGTCAACCTTTACCCAGCTGCAATCGATAGTGACGAAGAAGTCTCAATGGATGAAAGTGAAGATGACGAAAATGAAGACTATATAGAGGTTGCGGTTCTTCGCCTTTCAACTCCATTTGACAGGCGGCGGTTTACACTCGTTTATCTTTAGTAGTAATTGAAGATGATTTAGGCCACAACTGTGGTGAAAAAGAAAAAAAATTGCTGGCGCGGCAACGGAATTCTCGTCAGACTTCTCGTTCGAGTGCTCTGCTGGTGACAATGTCGATCGCGATGATTCGGCCTTGAAAAAGTGAGTTCTTGAAAATATTTTCAGGATTTAGCGCTGTTAGGAATTCTCTATCTCTTATAGAAGACGTTGTTATAATAGCAGTTTCTTAGCTTATCATGCGACTACCACGAGACTGATAACTGAACTCTAGTGCGCTAAGGCTCTAACGTCTTTGCCTTCTTCAGAGCCGATGATTCGAGTCCACGGTCGTCCACAGTCGCTCGGTCGTCTTTGTTGTGGTTCTTGTCATCGTTCTCGTTCGAGTCGAATTTTCTTCTAAGAAAGCTCTACAGAAGAAAATGGGACTCGAACGGCAACGATGACGAGGACGACGAACGACTATGGACGACATTCAAATCCAATCGTCGAATCTGAATAGGACGAGGGTATCAAGCGTTATCCGAATGAGTCTATTCATCGCTTAAAAGAAGCTGTTATCGATATGTAAAGCCGAGATTAAGGGATAGCCAGTTTTGAAGTACGGCAATCAGTATCGAACCCCTAACGTAACGCTTCAGCCTGGTTATCCTCGCGATTGCAAAATGTACTCGACCTGTATTCTACGGCGTTTGTGAAAAGATGGAATCCTCAAGCAAGCGATCAATGCGAAGGGATGACTCAATGTTAAAAGCACTGGGACGCGCACTATAAATAACAGAAACTGTGATACCGATTTCTGTTGCATTTATCAAAATCGGAGCATTCGTCATGCGTCTATTATCTTTTTTTTTAGGTATTTACGTAAAGAGGCTCCATCAACACTCGAAGAGAAAATAGCAGCAATGCGCAAAATAAAAAACACAGCTAAAGAAGTTGAAGTGGAGATGAAAAGCGATAGTGATGAAGTCGAACAACTGGGTGGAAAAGAAGCTAAAGGTATGAAGAAGAAAGGGAGGGTTAGTGTCATTCCATAACTAGAAGATAGAGTGCTCTTAAGCTGGAAATTTCGTGACACATTTCGTCAACTTCATGTCACTCACAAAATATTCTTTTGTAATACTAGATCAGGCTAAATATATTCAATTGAGAGCGTTCGTGTAACTTTCTAAGCATAAAAAGCTTATTGTATCTTCCCAGATCGAATTCGTGACAAGAAGAAGGTGGGTAAGAAAAGGCCAAAAGAGGATGACTTTTTTGAGGAGACAATGAATGTCGCTGATGCTATCACCTTTTGAACAGATGCATTTGTCTCGTCCAATATTGAAGGTTTGAATGTTTTTTGTTTACTTTTGGTAAGAAAAAAAATAATTTTTTTCTTCTCATTATTATTTGAGCCAACTAGTCATGTGGTCTGGTAAGGGCTCTTGTAGAGCCCGATACACGTGTTTCGTCCTTACAGACTCGTCAGTCGGGCAGAACCCGTCGCCTTTCGATATTTTCATAGTCAGTTCTTTCGGGAGCTCTACTCCCTTACAGAGACTCATCGAAGACGAATAATAAGAAGGACGAAGATAAAGGTATAATCTGATAAAAAACAGCCAACGAGCAATTGAGTGCGCAAACACTCTGTGTTAGGTGAAAAATTCGCTTGACATAGAGTGTAAAACGTTCGTCTTCGATAACTCGCTGTAAGGGAGCAGAGCTCAGCTCCCGAGAGAACTGACTATAAAAATATCGAAAGACGACGGGTTCTGCCCGACTGACGAGTATGTAAGGACGAAATACGTGTATCGGGCTGTAGAAGAGCCCTTACCAGACCACATGACATGTTGGCTCAAATAATAATGGAAGGATCTATTGAAATTTGAGCGTGGTCTTGATATAGCACTCGAAATAAAGGTATAACTTTTTTCTTGATAATTATGGCTGAAGAAGGACTAACTACTTGAGGCTTGACGTTAGACTTCCCAAGTTTTTAGTGAAGTAAATCACTTTGACTTTGAGGCAATCGCAGCAGCTGGCTACTCGGAACCGACTCCGATTCAAGCGGCATGTATACCAGTAGCACTGTGTGGGAAGGATATTTGTGCTTGTGCAGCCACAGGGACAGGAAAAACAGCTGCCTTCGTGTTACCGATATTAGAACGGCTTCTATATCGACCAAGTGGACGTCTGTGTACCCGAATTTTGGTGCTCGTTCCTACCAGAGAGCTTGCTATCCAAGTGTTCCAGGCAGGTCCATGCTTTGTTTTCACAATGATAGATAGTCTTTATTGTATAATCTTCATTTGTAACAACTGAGTTATTCAAGGATAATGGATGAAATACAAAATTTCCATACCAGGCGGGAGATGAACCCGCGTATCACCTAAACCGGGAGTACGTGCTGCCACCACGCCACCGGAGCCCTTGGTTTGTTATCGCTTCTGTGAAATGCTTGTTATATATCCAATTGCTGTCACTATAACTGAGCTCAATGCTGATATGTGTTTACAAGACCAAACCTGTTGATGGTAGGTGGCTGACGGTTTTGATACCTTATATCGCAGAAAAAGTGATAGCAGAGCAAGGTCTCCGGTGGCATAGTGATAGCACGCGCTTCCCGTTATAGGTAAAATCAGGTTCAACTCCCGATTCGAATCGAAGGTCTTGAATAATAATCTGCATCATTGGATATGTAATTATGCCAGCACTGCTATAAATGTGGTAAAACAAAAAAAGTTTTTCTTGGAACCACAAAATGCCTAAGATTTTAGGTGTTTCGTCGTCTATCTACATATTCTCAAGTGGAAGTGTGTCTTTGTGCAGGTCAGTCATGCGTTTATTTAATTCATAGATTCGTTTCTCACCAACTTTACTGTATGGTTCTGAATCCCATAGAAGGCGATTTATCCATCTATTTATCATATCAACCTATGAAACCAGCCAGCAGTTGGTATCTACCAAAACCTGAAGAAGTAATATTGGACTTCAGTGTTCAGTTTAATCTCCTTTCTATAGCTCGTCGTCTTAGGGGAATGTGTAGTACCACAGTATGATTTTCTACTTTTTATCTCTCTTAATATTCGTTATTTAACAGCTTTACATATTTTCGCGCATTACTACAATCGGGAGCGTCGTGGCCGAGTGATGTGCTCGTCTCGGCGCGCATGAGGCTGAACTCTGCTTTTCAAAACTCTCAGACAGCCAACAACAACACCCTATGGAACGCTATAGGCAGGTTATCCTCAAGATTGCAAGAAGACGCACTCAGGCAGTTTTCTACGACGTTCAAGAATAGGGCGAATATTGAGTGTCAAATACAATTTCTCGTGGAAAAAAAAACGAAGGTCACAATCACTTTGAAGTTTTGAATGCATGCGTTCCTCTCTGGTTTATTATCTCATTCTATTGTACAAGACCCGTCCTCGCAGTTCATTGCGCGTATCCGAGCACTTGTATCCGAGTCATTTCCTCGCATGCGTCCTTCACATAGGTTTTCGAACATTTCACGTGTTGATTTGGCTGTTTCTTTAGGATTTCTTTCCCTTTATTGATATTGTAGAAAGCTCGTCGAAGCGATTCTCTTCGCAGTTGTGGAGCTAGCCGATCTAAGGCGTTCCTAACGTTTCCACTTGATTGATTTCAAAAGTGTGTTAGGGTCGGAGAATGAACCAGCGCATCGCTTATCACCTCGCCTTTCTGACCAATGCATCAGGAGCAACTCCGCTGCCCCGCCTTTTTCTTTTGTTTAGATATCTTATTTTCAATTCTTTGTTCTGCTATCAAAATATCTAGACAACTGCATCGTATTTTATTCTGGTAAGAAAATCATCCTTCTTGTCCACATTTTCGTAGGCTTTTTTCTTGTTACTTCTTGGTATTTATTTTGTGGCGGGTTGGTATACTGAGTGAAGCAAGTCCCCTTATCCTAACGCTTTCGACTATTGCATGATCTCTTTGGATTGCCCAAATCCGAATGCAGCTATGATCAATTCTTGAGATTGAATCGTTCTGAATACACCTTCGACCATTCCGTCCATTGTGTATGAACTTCGTGTCTCTTCATGAATTACAACTCATTCAAAAAGATTGTTTCCTTACGCAGAGCAAACATGGATCAGACTTTCTACCTCAATGTTAACTCCTACTTACTGGTTGATCATTCTTAACAGCCGCGTACTATGTGAAGTATAACCACAAGAATGCTGAGATGATTCTAAAACGTAGACCCTAATGTATGTGGAGTGGATGCGAATCACGTTCAGCCTTTTCGGTAGCGCACAGGTTTGCACTCTACCATCGAAGCCTTTATTTTGTCTTTCTCTCAAACGTGCTTCAACCGTAAGCCATGGCCGTCAGCAATCATCTGTCAACAGGGTCAATTTAAAAAGCACAAGCCAGCGTGAAACTCAGTTAAACTGAAGTTAGAAGAATAGTATACTAGGAGAAATATAATTTGAGGAGTGCTGAGATATGAGTAAATCAGAATCTAAGGTGGCTTTGAAACTGCGATCACTCCTTCCAGTGGCTCACTTTACCTTCATGTTAACCTTTGTAGTTCTTAGTTCTTCTCCAGCCGATATTTTGAGTGTGGGGCTGGGATTATGGAACGGAAAAGGTTGTTGCTGAACTCTATTCCTTATTATCGTGAGGTGCAGTGATAACTCCATTTGTATTAATTGAAAGTAACCGCAGCATTATAGTCGCAAAGGTTTCACTGACGTTTCATTAGACGAGCTCTTTAGCCTTTCTTTTGGTTGCTTACACCAGTTTTTAATGCGTGTATCATTTTAAATCCTGCAAAAATCTGCTGTTGGAAGTTATACTGATTAGCCGTGAAAGTTTTGTATCGTCAACTACTTTTCATTTGTTGTCATATCATTTGATTTGGACACGCCCGATAACACTACGACATTGAATAAGTCCACGCAATTTACCAAGATCACCTTGGAAATTGTTTAATGGAAATGCCGATGTGTGCTATTGTACTGATTTGTGTTTATTTGGAAAAGAATTCTTTGTTTCTGAACAAACAAAAAGGGTTTTTTACCCCTCTGGTTAAGCAGTGGTAGATTTGTGAGTTTCTCATCTGTCCACGGTCAGCATTCGGATTTCAGGCGCAGGTTGAATCCTCACACTTTATAGAAATGGCAGATATTTCAGGTTTTCTATCTAGCACATTTTCGTACTTATAGGATAGATACGTCATATTTTCTTACACTTTGATTCTTCAGTCGTTTTACCGTTGATAGAGAGACCATGGATGAGACTCTAGGTACAGACGAGAAAAAGATTATTTTCTCAGCTCAGTATAATTCACGCGTTCCTATTGTTGCGTCGCTTAATGAAACCTTCCGAATGGTTAAATATCACCTCAGATTCAAAATTCCTTTGACCTTGGCGTTAATCAAATAATTCAGTTTTCTTGGTGGGCAGGCATGATGTTGTCAACATCAAGGGTTATTCAGTAGAGTAGCAGTTACCCATCGGAACATCAGGCAGTATAGTACTGTACTGGATTATTTTGCTGTTGACACTTCAACGAGGTGCCGCCTTGAAAAACCACTCATCTTGCGATGACCGGTTTGGGTGCGTGGCTTCTCCTGAAATGCTTGTAATTAGTCGTTGGTGTGACTAGCACACGCTTTCACAGAGTCCGTTATTCTCTTTGGTTATGAGGTACGAGACAAACAATCATATGCAAATTAGAGAAGGCGGCTCCTTCTTCTTAAGCCATTTGGAGTTTTACATCCAGATCTGACAAGTTATCAATTTATTACAAAAAGTCTAAAGAAATTGTCTGCAGCAAGTTGATCTATTTGAAAAAAAGGTTGATATTTACAGTTTCACGCATCTTTATAAATGCGACAGAACACTATCACCGCAAAAGTGCGTGGTTTTCTACTACCATTTTGCAAATCAGCTTGTGTACAGTGTATGCATATTTATGTATATTTAGAAATGTTTGGTGTGTAAATGTATGCATGCATATATGTACACGTATGCATATTTGAGTGCAGAAAAATTTGCAATTCCAACGACCTTCATGCAAAATATCACTCTTAATGTACACATTTTCTCACTTCAAATGTATTTCTTCTCTCATTTTCATCATAACTACTTCGAAGCAAGCTTATGACATTCTGGATTTCTTTATTTTACTTCTTACAATTAAAAGTTCGGATACTACTGTGAACTCTGTTTGGAGCTTCTTTTGATTGACATATAAGAGTTATTCATCCCCCGTAAGTATATGAGCGTCTGGTGAAACTATGAGGTATATCCAGGATGAGAGAATCGCCGAAAATTTGCTGAACCGCGAAAAAAAGCCGACATATTTACCAGTAATAGCAGTCAAATGGGCACATGTAGGGGAAGTTTCCGCTGCGCCGCATCCCACAGAGGTGAGCGCTGCCTTCAAAGTGCTTGAAAACTAATGTCGCGAGTAAATTAGTTATCTGTGCGCTCCGAAGAAATTTCTGCGTTCTTACGCGTGCTCCATGACTATGCTCATATGCTTTTGGTGCGTAAATAACTCTTATTTGCGGAAAAGAAGCTGCAGACATTATTTACCAAAATTCCCTGGCATTTAGAAAAAAGTGAGTTTTCTATAGAAATATTATTTCGGCAAAGAAACCTTGTTTCTGCTTTGGTTTACCTTGTTGCGCAGAATTTTTTTCCTGGACTATTCGTAATCAATCGATGGTACATCACATTCAGGTGCAGAACCCCAACAGACCCAGATAAGCTATCCTTCAATAATTGATCACTTGATTATTTGCAGAAAATGTCATCAGTGGAAATAACAAGATAGACTGTGGGGAATCTGCTTGAGTAGAACCACCGATTGACTTAAGCACTCCAGGAAGACACTTTCTCCATCAAAATTGGCCATCGCAAAAAATGTGGATTTTCTAGACATGATTTCATCGTCAATATGTTGACAAAATTGTGATGCACATAAAGAAAGCAATGAATTAGCTAATGAGTTTGTCATCATAGCAATTTCTCGATAACCGGTATCAATTCCCTCGTAGATAAAGTATTGGATCATGTTTCAAGATTCTTTCGCAGTGAACTGATGTTTGTTAAGAATTTTAAGAGTGAATCATTTAAAATCAGATGTAGGCTCACACATGGCTTCATATTGTCGTCATTGTGCCAATAAGAATAGTCATCACTTGAGATCTGCATGCTTATCTGACTTTGTTCTGCAATTCAAAGCATATTATGTCAACTCTATGACTACTACCTGGTCAAATGTGTAATCTTGATTACTCTCTCTATCATTTGAATGTCGGATTTATATTCTTGCACAGCATGTTCGGACAGTATGCTTACTTACAGTACCTCCTTTTCCATTCTCGTCAGGACGTTGTTTCTGCCACGATGCGGTCAAGTTCATAAGGTGCATATGTCCGAATACTAGTCAAGTTTGTAGTTCGATTGCGCAGTAGTAGGAAATAAAAATTGGTGAGGAGACAGGAGGATATTTTTGACCAATTAACGATTACACCTATGTTTCTGTGGCAGTCGTTAAGGACACGTTATTGCATTTCGGTAATGGACTTTTCTAACTTATGTAGCATCTAGACTTGTCGCTTCAACACAGAATGGAAATTGCTGATCTTTTTTCAAGTGCCCTAGAATTCCTCATGTAAAAGGCTTTGTGCTAGAAAATAGACGGGTGTGTACACTTTTTCCGGAACTTCGTTATACCTGTTTTTTTGCTTTGGTTTTTTCATTTTCTCACTTTAGTTAGGTACTTTTTTCTTTAAATAAAATATTTTATTACCGGAAAGTACGCATGTTTATCTGTTTTTTTTTTTTGCAACAATCAGACCACATTTATCTATGGAATTTTGGGGTACATTCGTGTGCAAGATTTTGTGACTCTAAGGTAATCGAATATAGATGTTTACATTACGATTGTATCTGTGAAAGTCATCTCAGTTGTTTACCATCCTATCGTAGCGAAGAGCTCCTTTTGAGTTTCGAACAACCAATAACATACTCTCTTTACCTGTGGCGTGTTGTACTTTGTTCACGATTACCACTCCGTAGGCACTACGAAAAAACTCGTACGACTAAGTTTTTGTTAAGTTGTCCATTAAATGTAAACAATCTCAATTTAACATAATATTCGACTCTGAATTGAGCATTATTTTGGGAATCATTTTCGTTACAGGAAATGGAAAGATGAATGTTCGTATTTCTATGAACCAGGCTAGAACCTTTGTGTGGTTTTTTTTTTCGAGAATTTACCTTGCCGCAGTCTGGGCGACATTGAATGATTTTCCCTTGTTGACAGTTCTTTTCCTCTATAAGTATAAGATTGTTTAAACTGTAATTGTGGTCAGAGATTCTTTACCTTCTAGCTTCATTAGAATTCTTTGACATTCTTCCAAGAATGTTGAGTTTTAAGCATAAACTGGACCTCAAGCGAGACGTGAACCTCTGTTTCACTCTTACCGGCGACGCGTGCTACCATTACACCATTGAGATCACCGTTTTACATCACTCTTCCTTCGGCATGAACTGTCGTAGCTGTCAGCAATCAACTTGTTATGGGTTTCTTCCGATAAACCCATCGGTGTTAAAGCCTGGATAAGCTGACAGCTATTGATTATGTATTATCCATACGAATCCTCCATTTATTGCTTACAAGCAGTGGTACGATCTTATGTTGAGTTGACCCATTTCTTCCGTATTTCGACACTTTAGTTGATTCAGATGTCATTTATCTCATCTCATCGACTATTATTGAACCTCACTTCAAACACTGAATATAGTTCGTGAGAATGTTCAGATCCTTTTTAGGGTTGGTACATCAAAGCCATACGTATACGTAAGTTTCGGCAGTGTTGTCCGCTTCATCAGTGGCCAACGCCCCACGCTGAACCCCTACTTTATAGCAGGGATGGAGAAACGTTATTTATGGTGATACCACGCGATATTGTATTTTCACTTTCCTTCAGTCGATAGATTACGGCTGGTAGCGAATTTATATATATATATATAATATATATCGCGCTCATGGCTCACCGAGCCATCCATCCCTCCGGGGTCGGTAAATTGGTACCAGACAGGTCTCAGACTTGTGTGAGAGGATAAGCAGCACTGACTCGGTTCAGCGGGAGGCCTCCGCGAGTCATTGTAAAAGGCCAGATATGCATTCAACCACCTCAAACGAAGTTGAAAATTGAAGTGGAATGCATGGCGCATCCCTCAGGGATTGATCAACGCCGAGAGTCTTATCCTATATATATATAATATATATATATATATATACGCTGTGCGGAGCCTAGTACTTCTAGCATCAAATTCGTTTTTCGTCTTCTTCTTGAACGTCTTAGAATACTGGTTGAGTGAGTCTCCTTGCAATCTCGAGGAAAGCCTCGTTGTGGCGATCCATAGGACGTTGTTGTTGACTGCCGGAGAGAATTGAGGGTAGAGCTCCCCTCTAAGCGCGCCCGTGACCAATATCACAACCACTTCGCCACAGCGCCCCTATGTACACATGTATATATATGTATGCATATACATGTATATGTGTACACATATGTATATATGTATGTTTATATTTAGATACATGTACATATATATGAACTTACATATATACGTATGTGTATAAACATATGTATACGAGTGCACACATGCATGTATTCATATATATGCACATATACATATACGTGAATATATATATATAATATATATATATGTATATATATGGAGTTGTTATTAATTTGGACAAGTTTAATCAAGATCATAATTACCATCACGACCAATGATATGCAACCATTTGCTGAGCAAAGATTGGATGGCCTTCTCCAGGAAAGAATGAGGCTGGCGATTAAAGAAGTCCATGAGGTCACTTTTTAGCTGTTTGTAGTCTACGCCACTCGGTTGAGGTCGAGTTTTTGCTTACCACTCAATATTTTTCGACAAATATCGGTGACATTATACCACTACTAAAAGCAGAAAAAATAAGGATTTATTTTTCAATATTCATTTTGGATGCTCACAAACTGGTAGTAGCGCAAATATCATAATCGAAGATGTAGTCACAATGAAATCGCTTCATTCGCTATAATCACTTTCTCTCATGATGATGAACATAGGAGTGTTTGTCGGGTTAATTTATACCGTCGAATTGCCTTGATGTCGCAATAATAGGCACTCTGTATGAACAAATGTGTTAATGTCGACGTTAAGTGAAAGTCGGTTTCCAAATTTTGAGGTATCGTTTATTTTTTTCTGGCATTTAAATCATCTATCTAAACCATTTTAGTGGTTTTTTGTTGTTTATTCATTTACTGAGCAATCCATGTTTCAAAATTAGTTGAATGAGGTACCAGAAAATTGCAATGAGTTTCTATTCACTCACTATTGATTTGATTTGAGCCTGGTGTACATGATAAAAAAGTGCTGCTTAAATTAATTATATCTGCATTTGCAATATGAACTAAAATGTCACTGATTAGATGAAAGTCAATATTTATGTCGTCATTCAAATTACAATTCAGTGATTTCAATCCAGGCTAGGAGGATGTTTATAGATGTTTCCATTTTCGGGCCTAGTCACACTATGTCGATATTTGTCATACGGCTGTATTTGTCGAGAGTGAAAATATGAATTGAACATGTTTGTAGGACTGGTTCTCATAGTGCTAACGTGGCTTTGACTCGTTTTTCAAAAACTTTCCGTGGAAAATAAGCAATCTTGCGAAACGAGATACAGAAAAGCATATGTTGTTCACTTACTGAAAACCATGAGCTAGGTGGTTTCTTGGAAATAAATAGAGCAGTTTGTAATGCTATTTTGCGTGTTGTATTTTCAAACGTTTTCTTGATTTTTTTTCCACGTCTCCTTAATTATAGTATATCAGGCTGATTTTTTAGCTAAAGTTCCTTTCAATATCAATCGCGTAGAAGTTATTGTATTTGATATAGAAACAATAACAGCGTGATGGTTTTCCATAGCCTGAGAAAAATGCAGTCTCTCAATGGTATTTCCTTTCAAGAGGAGTGATCATCTTAGTTAATCAAGTGTTGCGTCGCTTATGTTCCTACAGTGTGCTGTGCAAACGATAGTCTGATAAGTGTTTAGTGGCTGCTGTCTCGAACTCAGATCTTCCAAATAGAGTCGCCACTTTTATCAAAAGTTTTCAGTCATTTGATTAATGAGTAATTCGCTTAAGAATTTCCAGTCTTTGCGAACCTCGTCTTACCTAAATTTCGTTTCTAGCTTACGCTTCGTTTACTTCTTACCTTCACTTGGATTTTTCATTCATTGTATCGAAGAGAGAATTTTTCAAAATCACCGATGAGTTCTTCCAATCCTGTTTTGTGAGAAATCACGGACGTCTTCCTCTATTATGATAGGCGACAGTGGCGAAGAAATTTCGTTGAAGTTTGAAGGCAAGAATAAGCAGCAGTAGGATATCGAAAGTAAAGACCTGTTAGAGTAAAAATAGCTAAGTTATAAGTTTACAAGCAAATGTCGATTATGTTTTTGTAGACTATGAAAGTATTTTGGAAAGGAAAGTGGTCTATTTTACATAGCCATAAATCACGTTCTCGAACTATGTTTAGAAGGGTGAATCTCAACTGCAACGTAAACGTCTTAGGTAGTCTCAAAATGACGTGATATGCGTAGGCTTAATTGTATCCTAGGGTTTTCATGTAGTTAGACAAACTTAGTTGATTCATCTTTGCATCTCTCATCTATAAACCAGCTTTGTGCTAGCAGTTCGCACGAATCTAGCGGGTATTGGCGACGAACACATCTCGTTTAGAATCACTGTCCGAAGTTTGAGCGAAATCGATTGTAGGTGTATGAAGAAGGGAAAACAATTGATTACATTTTTGAAAGTAGATTTGTTTGATTTAGTGTTTTATATTGCTTCAATAGTCTTCATGGCTTTTATTGTAGAATGTAATAATTTAATAAGTTACTACAAGACTCGGCAAAAGAGATCCTAGCCTATTATTAGTGTTTTTAGCGAAAATTGTGATATATGCAAAAGCTACTATGGAAAGTAAAGTGGAAGTGTAAAACGCATATGTGAAATGATAATGTTCAACGATGTGTGAAGCGTAGATAGGAAGCAAAAAGTGTGAAGCCCATTGAGCCATTGAAGCGAGTCCGGTTGCTTTACCCAGGTCTGTGATCTCAACAGCGCTGAAATAGATTGAATAGCTTGTTCGTAAATGGAAACCCTTAAGAACTTGAGCATCTACGTGTCATATTTTATTGTAGTCTTTCTATTTATTTTCTTTTTTATAGAATAACGAAGAAAGAAACATAATTTCTCTTATGTGTTCCAAACTAAATGGTAATTTATGGAAAACTGGTATAGATTGTTTCTTGAATCATGAATAGTGCTTGAAATCACTGCGTCAGGATGGTTTTTGATCAAAATATTTCAAATTTGTTGAAAGAAAATGAATGGTTTTGCAATCATATTAATCGTGTCATTTTATGTCTAGCAACATTTTGAGTTGAAAAAGAGTACTTTGGGATTTTGTCCAAGATATTTTTAATTAGATGTCAAAGGCTATTCTAGTAAGTTCACAAACTCGTCATCCATTGTTTTATATAATCTGTTTCTTGAGGAAGCTGATCTAGTAAGAACCTCAATACGTAGCTCATTTCATGGGTTAAAATCATGAGATTTCATAAAAAATTCACCTAGTGATTTGAGTGCACGATTCGGCGTATGCAACAGCGTATGCACCAGTCTGTATGGCAGTGATGATCAGTATTTGTTCGAATGAAGTTGTAAATGAAGCCGCAAAGTAACAAAGAATTAATCCTGTCATTGAGATTTGCAGCAGCTTACGAGGGCTAGTCCTTCGTTGAAGAAAAGGCAGCACAATGAATTGCACGACCAACAACGATCCTGCCATGACGACCAGTATAATGGCAGAATCGTTTGTGTCCTTCATGAAACTGCGCAGAAGGAAGTTTCTCCAAATCATCTCGTAGCAGACGTACGACGATACAATGAGAGCGCGAAGAATGAGGCCTTCTTTGAGAGCTGTATTTTTAGTGATCATTGGCCAGTAGTCCTGTGGTCGAAGACGAGCCGTTGCGAGACGTGGTATGGAATGAGTTGTCGGAAGCAAAAACATCAGCACTGGCATTAATGTGAACAATAATGCAACACCACATATGAATTGAGATGTTCGTAAAGTAGTATAGGCGGCGATTTTGGAGCCCAAAACTGGCCCGAAAAAACATCGCTATTGCCTGAAATAGTTGTGTTAATTTTGTCACCGAATCAGCAAACGTATAGCAAAATTGTTAGGTGAATTTTCTATCAGTTCTATTTACTAAAACTTGGAAATCTTAGCATGGTAATGTTTCTAGTAAAAATTACATATATCTAGATTTTTCGAACAATATTATTGGTCTTCACAAAAGTTAAATTCTTTGAGTCATCTTTTATCCTTAGGCGTACATATTCGATATATGAAACTTGGCGCGCGTGTTCACGAAAGATATCCAAGAGATAAGCTTGCTAGAGCGGTTTGAATATTGCTTTAGACATTTTTTAGCTCCGATGTTTATATGACTCAATATAGTGATGTCTCTGTCGAAATGCTCTTTGTTGAAATCTGAATTATGTTCACCTGCGGTACCGTGAGCCTCATCAAAGCGACAGTTCTCTCTCGTTCCGTGGTGATAGTAGCTAAATACATTTCTGAAGTGCCATCCATTTGATACCCAAAGCGCAAAAGCTTGAAAAGGTTATGTCCATCAAGAAATCAAAAAAAGCATGTAGAAATTTTTGTTCGTCATACCTGAAGAAAAAAGAATCCATACCATGATTTGGCTATGGAAATCCCACAATAATAAATAGATGTAAATATACATGACAACATAAACATAGCTTTTGCTCCAGCCGTGTCTGCCATCTAAAAAACCTTGGCTTCTTGCACGGACAAAAAATTCTTTTTTTCTCTTGTGAAAAGAAGAAAATGCTTGTGAAAATAAATCTCCGAACATTTATCCTTTTTTCAAACAAGATTCTTATTTTAAATGCATACAAAATGCATACACACTGCATAATTTGACTTGTGGCGCTCTTATGTAGACAAAAAGAAATTATATCACCTGTCCGAATGCAAGAGCTCCAATCGCATTGCATACACTTCCAAAAGCTTGAATATAACCCAAATCGATGATGGTCATTACTTCAGTGGTATCCCATTGAAGAAACGACAATAATGTTGTTGTCCATTGTGTTGCCATGTGCCATATTCCGAATATCAGGCAAAGGACAAACATCACTCTTTGTTGTTTTTCAAGCAGCATTGTTCCAATGTGATGTGACTATAGACTAGAAGTTTTTCAGTTAAATAAAGAATAGTACTAAGTGATTGTGCAATGTGGCAGTTGATAGCTAGCCAGAATGAAATCGTACGCTGTTCGCTACGACTGGTTGCGGATGGTGCACCATTTGCTCGCTCCTCCCAGTGTCGTCCTAGTTTCGCTTTCGTCTCGTCGACTATGTTCTCAGATCCAGTACAGGTTTCACACACAACGGTGGTCGAGGTCTGGTCAGTCTGATGACTCTTTTGACAAGTTTAATAGGCATCGTGATCTTCATGCACCTTTGATACCTATTTCCTCTGAACCTACCTGTAGAAATTACCAACTACTTGTATAAGTCTGTCGTAATGGGATCAGATTGAAGGATCATCAGCGCATTCGTGAGCATAGTTGTCTTCTGATAACTGAAATAGTAGAGGCAGTTCAGAGCTTGATGCGCTTACAGAAGAGGCTTTGCTCTCTGGCTTCCAGATTTTTTTAGTTTTTTATAATTTATTCGTCGACTTTAGATTTGCTTGAAGTTGGATTCTACGGAACATATGGGAAGAACGTGAAAATTTCCAATGAAAGCGCGGTAGTCGTAACTGCAAAAAAAATACAGCTTAAGGGATATAGAATATCAGAGTTTTTCGTCGTTCAAGAGGACATTGTTTTTCATTGGTATAGGTGCAAGAAATTATATATTCTGATCGTCATGTTCAATTTATTTCATTGGTGTTGAGGTGAATCAGATCACATTCGTCATGACGCCTAGTTATACTGTGGTACCACATGAGTGGCTAATTCTCGATCGTTGCGATCATTTTGGTTTTGCGACAGGAGAGTATGATTTTCTCTAACTAGGACCTGAGGGGTTGAAATTACGGCAGCTTTCAAGGAGAGATTTTTTCTCTTCGGAAGTGTTCTTCCAATGAAGAGCGTATTCCGGTAATCTTGATGCGACAAAAACCCCGACTTATCATAATATTCAAATTGAAATAGCAGTTGCTTGACGGCTAATTCTGAGTGCATTTCTGTATTCCTTATCACCAGGAAATGAAATTGTCTCAAAGAAGTTTTTTTCTAAATGAAAAATAGGGTGCTGTTTCCGGCCGTTTCCCTCCACAACATTTGTTGGGAAAAGATATTGAGTGATTAGAGACATTGTAGAGAGGTGAATAAGCAAGCGTAGGAAAAGAGTTCTATGCGCCAAAGTGACGTGCAATTCACAATGGTTCTTTACCGTTTGTGATTCTATAAGAGTCTCATCACAATTGCGACATATGCACAAGTTTCCGGGCTAATTGGCAAAGGTGAATCATATATGATGCGGCGTCCTTTCGTCATTCATGTTGTTCCAGAGCTTTCCTATTAAACTTTCATGATTATTCGGTAATTCATCGATCACACATTGTAGTTGGCATGGACGGGGAAAGGCTCTTTTCTGCATTTAGGAATGCAAAAACCTACGAACGAGTTAAGTGATCTTCAATCCAGTTGATTGCTGACTGTCATCTCCACTTGGATCCGTGATGAATCATGCTTATTGTA
The DNA here is from genome assembly GCA_019055375.1 of Parelaphostrongylus tenuis. Taxonomy (NCBI): domain Eukaryota; kingdom Metazoa; phylum Nematoda; class Chromadorea; order Rhabditida; family Metastrongylidae; genus Parelaphostrongylus; species Parelaphostrongylus tenuis. The sequence continues at coordinate 161,551 of JAHQIW010004110.1, read as the reverse complement.
TAATACGGAAGAATACCAGTAGTGCAAAAAATTGGACTAGCATAAGCTAGAAAGCACTTCCAAATGCTGGCAACAATCTGTTTCTGTCATAGACCATGGTGAAATACTTACTAATAGCACACAATTTCAACGCGGCAGGACAAAACGTGTTCTATAATTCTATTATTTTTGTAACCTAACTCGTCCTCTTGTTATTGAGAAATCATCATATATTGTCAAAAACCTAACGATCTACGACGGTTTAATTGTCAGACGTCAACATCAATGATTTATAAGGTTATCTATAAGATGCAGTATTGGGTTAGTGTAAAGCGGCCATCTCTCTCGAATTATGTTGAAATCATTGCGCACGACTCGTTGAGTGTGGTAATATTGAAGAGCGTTTTTTACGAATGGGTACTTTTTATAAAACATTTCTAGGAATCTCTGATCGCTGCGAATTGAATTCTGCTAACTTCTGTAAGAAACGGACCTCTTCAATGATCATATTTTTTAGGATGCTTTATATCTCAATATGTCCTTCTCAATAATGCGTCAATTCACTCTTTTCCAAGCCTAAGATAATTGAGAGTCTGAACGAGTGCTATGAGAGAAATCACATTATTGCAACAGTGGAGACATTTTCCATAATTAAAGCACGCTCAGTAATGTCATAGGTCGATTGTATTTTTGCTTATAGCAGATCTTTCTCATAGCAGTGTTAAACCCTATTAAATGTCAATATTAGAGAATAGCCCCTCCCTTATCTTCACATTTCGGCGCGCAGTAACATACTTCAACTGCGATGAGGTGCTAAATTGTTGAGTGAAGGGCGATAGAACTTTTTATTGTGTTCCGCCTTTTACAGGACTGAAGCGTCATCTAAATGCGATTAGCGATTTTTTATCGCTATAACTTTTTCGTACTATCGAATAAACTTGGTTTCCAGGTGGATTGGATCTTAAAACGCAAGAAGCAGCTTTGCGATCCGGTCCAGATGTGGTCATCGCAACTCCCGGAAGACTTATCGACCATCTACACAACTCGCCGTCGTTTTCGCTCAACAATATCGAGGTATCCCATTTCACTCTTTTAATTTTAGCAATTGAAGTTCTACGTGAGGGCTGCGTACTGTTAGTTGAACTTTCTAAAAAGTCTTGCCAGTGGCTTTTACGATTGTATTCAGACGTGTTACAGTATCTTTCACTAGTGTTATCTATATTGTTTTAAATTGTTTTCAAGTAGTGCTAGGCAAGAGAGATCGACATTTCGAATACAAAGTTTGTTCAATCATTAGAAAAATGTGCAAAAGCATCCAGTTGAACCTTATTTTTAGTTTTACATTCGTAGTTTTACAGATTTCGTTTTGCTTGAACAATTGTGAGTGTTTTTATAGGTGCTAGTTTTGGATGAAGCAGATCGTATGCTTGAAGAAGCGTTCAAAGACCAAATGAATGAGTTGATTCGACTATGTGCGAAAAATCGGCAAACGTTGCTTTTTTCTGCAACGATGACCGATCAGGTGAGTAGTGATTGTCTTGTGTAAAGTTTACATACTGAAATGTATAATCCCAATGCTAGATTGACGAGCTAGCGGCGATGTCATTGAAGAAACCAGTGAAAATTTTCATCAATGAGAATACTGATACTGCTTTGAAGTTGAGGTGAATATTGGGCTCAAAGACTTCGAAAGTCAATCGTTCAATCTTCGTCTCATGTTGTGTTTCCAGGCAAGAATTCATTCGTATACGTGCAGGGCGTGAAACTGATCGTGAAGCGATTGTCTCGGGTCTGGTTACTAGAACATTCCAGGTTATTATAACTACAACATTTAAATGAAAAATCATAATAGCAAAGACCTATTAAGGAGAACACAATAATTTTTGTTCGAATGAAGAAGGACTGTCAGCGAATGCATATATTGCTTGGATTACTTGGTTTAAAGGTGGGTTCAACGAATAAAATTGTTGGCAGTTATGGTATGATATAGTAGAGGAAATTGTAGGCTGGACAAATGCATTCGTCTCTTTCCCAAGCACAAAGAATTGAAGCCTTATCAAAATTCAAGCGTCGAGAGGTGAGATTTCGTATATCTCTTTGGCAGTAGAGAAACAACCTTTGATCAACCCTTTCGGTACCGTGTGTACCATATATGAAGTACTGATTGCAGCGCTGCGCCTAGGCTTACTGGTCGTACAGTAATCAGTGCGAACCTGGTATAAGACCTGTGATATTTGACAAATCTACTGGATTACTACTATCGTTCTTATTCTACTTTTTTGATACTCCAGCACCATCTACGACTAGCGGCTTTACAGTCATGTGTAAAAATTCGAATATATCAGCAGTATACAATTTGTAACAAAATAATATCTGCAAATTTTCGAAAACGGATTTATAATGTACAATCGCATCTTTGAATATAATCCTATGCACTGCGAAGCATTATTTTTGATAAACCATTGATTATTTGATTGTTCACCAGGAATCATCAGCGTTGTTCCAACTATCGATAACGTTAGTGAAGTCTCTTCAGTCATATTCTATCCTTTACTGGCCAAAAAACCCGCTTTGGCTACAACAAAAGCTGGATTTTAGTAAAAAATATAATGATGTCATTCGAACGCACTCCGTCAGCTAGTAGTCGATTACGCTGCGTGAGCAGGTGAAAATCAGCTGGGTACCAAAAGAGTTGACTATTAGGAAAAGAACGAAAGTTTAACCGAATTTTCACATACCAGTAGTCACAATTCACTTATTTTTGTTTCATACAAATAACTTTGTTTTGATCGCTCTGTGTGCCGAGACCACAGTGTACTATTATTGACGGAAATCCTGTCATAGCTGTGGTACACGCCACATGTGTGAATATTGACTCTCATCCTGTCAAGTTTCTTCCTGATTTAATACCTCTTCTATATACATATATGCATATAAACATGCATATATTTGTATGTGTATATGTATATATATATATCACCTGTCACCTGTCGTCCCGTTGATCGTCGAGTGACTCGAGCGGGTACCAGCAACTCTTCCATTTTTCCCTATCGCGTGCAAGAGTAGCCCAGTGGGTCCTCCTTGCTCTAGGAATTCGCTGAGCATCATATCTTTCTTCCATCGCTTTCGTGAAGAAATCGGACCAACGGGTCAGTGGTCTTCCTTTAGAGCGCTTGACGTCCCGAGGAATCCAGTCGGTAACGGCTCTCGTCCATCGGTTGTCGTTGAAGCGCATCACGTGTCCGGCCCACCTTATTTTCGATATCCTGGCGTGTAGAACGGCGTCTCTGATTTTCGATCGTTGACGTAGGTCGGAAGTTCGGATCCTTTGTCTCATTTGCGAAATACGAGACACTCCTAGCATCGACCTTTCGACTGCGCGTTCGATAACGGCAAGTGATCTTTCATCCTGCTTACGTAGCGACCAGGTTTCTGCTGCATACGTTAGGGCAGGGATAATTGTCGAGTCGAAAAGGTGGGCACGGAGTCGGATGTTCTTTGTCCTCTTCACTACATCTTCGATGCTCTTAAACGTTCCCCAAGCCGCTCGTTTCCTCCTGCTCAACTCTGGGGCTAGGTCGTTCATCATGTTGATTTCACGACCTAGATAGATGTAACTGGAGCATTCGGAAATTGTCGTTCCGTTGAGCGTGAATGGGGCATTAGAAACCCATCCGTTCCTCATGAACATTGTTTTCGTTAGATTCAGTTGAAGACCGATCTTTCCACAGGCGTTATCGAAATCAGTCAACATTCGTTCCGCTTGGCTGATGTTTGGTGTTATGAGAACGATATCGTCAGCAAAGCGAAGATGGTTTAATTGTCGACCGTCAATTTTCACTCCCATTTCGTCCCATTCTAATGTTCGCATGACGTTTTGTAGGGTGGCAGTGAATAGTTTTGGCGATATTGTATCGCCTTGTCGAACCCCTCTTCTTACGTCAATGGTGATATTGTTGTAGAATGGAGATATTCTGGTCGTGAAATCTTTATAAAGCTCACGAAGGATCATTATGTACCGAGTAGGGACGCCCTGGTTATCCAGAGCCTCTATAACCGCTTCTGTTTCCACTGAATCAAAGGCTTTCTTCAAATCGATAAAAGTGAGACAGAGTGGTTGTTTGTACTCTCGCGAAACTTCAATGAGTCTTGTGATCGTGTGGATGTGGTCCATGATACTAAATCCTTTTCGGAACCCTGCTTGTTCGCATGGCTGTCCTTCGTCCAGTGTTCTGTCAATCCTGTTCAGGATGACTCGAGTAAAGAGTTTATAGACAACGGACAGCAAGCAGATTGGGCGATAATTGCCTATGTCGTGAAGGTCTCCCTTTTTGAACAACAATACGGTCTTGCTGGTTTTCCATTGAATAGGGACCTTGCATTCTGACAGGATAGCGAGTGAAGAGCCGAGCCAGGGTGTTGATGAGAACTGGCGGCAGGTTCTTCAGGTGTTCTGGTCTAATCCTGTCTGGACCGGGTGTTGTTCTGTTTTTCACCGACGATATAGCATGTCGGATTTCGGAAGGAAGGACCGGTGGAACGACATATTCGTCCTCTTTCAATTTATATGACGGTAAGAGAACATGGCTAGCGAAGAGATCCGAGTAGTATTGGTGGATGATTTTCTCCATAGCCCTTCTGGAAGCTGTAAGTGTCCCGTCAGGGTATCGGAATGCAATCATCTTGGTCTTATAGTTGGCGAAGCCTCGCTGGGCTTTGCGAATGCTCTTCCTAGCTTCTGCAGCTTCTGCCATAACTGCTGCTCTTCTCTCTTTAAGGTCTTCTTTTATCGCTTCTCTGCATCGTTTCGCAAGTTCGGACGTAAGGTTTCGGTTGCCTGCAGCTCGTGCGATTCCACGTTGACGTATCAGCTCGAGTGTCTGCGGAGACAAGCGTCTCTTCGTGACCTTAGGACTCTCGGCTTTTTTAGCGCCAACGTGAAGATATTCAACGAGTCGATCGTATTCTTCGTCGATGTTGTCGACAACGGTATCTTCCCAAGAGCCGACCAATGATTTGAATACATCCCAGTTTATGGTAGTTCTGGGACTTCGTTGTTTGAATTTAGCGACTTTCTCTCCTCTCCTCGAAAATCGGAACGTTGCGCGAAGGAGGCGATGGTCTGATCCCGTGTAGAACTTGGGAACAACAGCGACGTCGGTCAGGCAAAACCTTCGATTTACTATGATGTGGTCTATTTCGTTATGGTACTCTCCATTGGGAGACTCCCACGTCCATCGCTGAGAAAGAGGCTTTTGGAATTGCGAGTTACCATGGATGGTTTGGGTCGTCATGATAAACTCGGATAGCCTCTCACCCTGTTCATTCCATTCTAGTCCGTGGGTCCATGTGACGTTCTTCAGACGTTCTTCTAGGTCCAATTTTTGCGTTAAAATCTCCGACTATGACCTTGAAGAATGTATGATCTTCTCTGAAGAATTTTTCGAGGTCCATATAGAACGCTTCGACTTCGTCTTCGTCATAGCTTGATGTTGGTGCGTAAGCAACGAAGATGGTCAAAGCCGGCATAGAACCACATCGTTTCAACCGTAATCGTCCGATACGGGTTGTTAGTTGTTCGAGCGAATCAATGCTCACGGTCGAATTCGATTTGACGAGGACGCCAACGCCACCGACACCTTTGCGATCGCATGTTCCAAGGAACAGTTCTTCTCCAGTGTCATAGACAGCGTGAAACGGATGGCGCCTTCTCGTCTCAGCCAGGCCAATGACGTCGTACCTTATTCTTCTTGCTTGAATCAATAGATCTTCTACAGCGGATTGTTGAGCAAGGGTTCTTGCGTTGTAGGTACAGATCGTCATTTTAGTCCGTTTCGATCTTGGCAGCCTAGTTCGGCCCTGAGAGTTTAGCAGCCTCTCCGTACTCGTCCTACCTGGCGCTGCCGTACCAGGGGCTCTTTCGGGGTCAGGGGAATGAGGCCCATATTTGTTACTGTTTTTGGCATTTCGATACCCAACGTGTAGCTTGCCAGGCTCTAAACGTGGGGGCTGGGTACTCACGAGTAGCTTGCCAGTCTCTTCTCGGAGGAGCGGGAGGAGCTTATTTGTTGGATCGTAGAAATAGAGTTTTTGTCAAGTCGGCGCTGCAGAAGCAGGGAGCTCGTCCTTTGAATCCACCTGCGTCTCTGGGAAGCACACGGTCGCTTTTGGTTCGCTTTTGGTTCATATATATATATATATGAACCAAAACATATATATATATATATGATATATGTATATGTATATATATATGATATATATATATATATATACATACATATACATTTGTGGAAACATCTGCATATCTGTATTTGTATATGAATATGTGCACCATATCTATGTAAATCTATCTATACATCTGTACATATATAAGTGTATTACTATAGATGTGGACATATGTGCAATATACTTATGTTCTTGTTTAAGTATATATATGTGTATGTATATGTATATTATATACATATATATATATATATATATATATATATATATGTAAGCGTATATATACATATGTGCACGTATATATGTATGTATATATACATATATATATATAAATATATTTAGATTTGAATATATGTAAGCAAGATACATTTCAAAATCAAAGCGCTTGGTGATGAGTGGGATCAATAAAATAAAGCATATGTATATAAATACGCATATGCATATGCATATGCTGCATATGCTGCTTCCGCCACTAGAATGTGCTATAGAGGTCTCCACAAAATTCAAGCTCACTAGAACAATCTGTATATGTTAAACTACGGAATGGCCACAAAATCACGGATAAGATAGGAAAAAATGTGTAACATCTGAGATGTTCCTTCTTTGAAAAGGTATGGGGTATTCTTGTTGAAACAGGAAATTTTTGGACTCACGGCCATTTTCTCGTAATCGTTGTCCTCAGAAGTTTCTTCTGTTACAATTCATTATGTAATGATGATAAAGTACCATCGGGATCCCAGTTTGCCAATTAATCCTTTAGTTCCAGTGCAGAGCGCGCCATTGCCAACCCTCGGCATGCATCGCGGCGACCGGTGAATGAAATTTCATGCATTTGGTCCGCATCGTGTTAATCGTCTATTTCGTCACGCATAGTTTTTCTTCATCAACTTATTTGAGTCAATCAATATCTTATTGAGTAGAAAATTATATAGTACATGGAGCCGCGCCTATGAATAAATACTATCAATGGACTATGATTACTAAAAGTCGTATTCGGATGGTAGAATGGAACTGGGGGATGTAAAAGCATTGAGACAGAAATACTCTTCAACTATCGTACAGTACAATACGGGGTGCTGTTAATACCGCTCTAGATAATGGAGGCTTTTTTTTTCATCGCACGCAGGTGTGATGTTAGATCGCATGCAAGAAGTGTGTAAAAATTTGGGATCTAGACCGAATATCAGAACAACAATTTTGAGGAGCCGGTAGAGCGTTTCTCTTGCAGTAGCTCACGGACCAGCATCTTGATCTAACACATGGTCCGATAACTCCGATTTGCGATAACGTCCGCTGTCGTGATAGGGTTGAAGCTGAACTAAATTCCCCATATTGAAGGATTATGATGAATAGTTGTGGTTTAACTAGTATGATTTTTTCCTCTTATTTGTTTTAGATTGATGTGCTTGTTTCAACTGATCTGGCCTCACGTGGCCTCGATATTGAAGGAGTACAAACGGTTAGTTCTGCTTATTAAACGCAGATTGAACATTTCTGACGACACTAACTTATATTTGTCCAAATCGTGCTGGCCGTAAGACGATCTGGACACATATAAGTGCAATTATAGTTTACTAGGTCGCAATTTTTTTACTAGAATATTTTCGATAGCTAATAGGAAGGAGATTCATACAAAAAGGGTTAAGAGAAAATTTGGCGTTCTATGAATTGACTAAGCTACTGAAAATATCTTATGCACGAGTTCACTGCAAGACCATACACAAACTAAGACATCTCCTAAAGTACACTGTATATCAGGAAATGAGCTTTCGGAAAAACCTGACACATTTCACTTAGTTGTATATATATATATATATATATATACGTATATATATATGTATATATATATATATATATATATATATATATATATATATATATATATATAGATTTGGTGCTAAGCAAAAAGTAGTGTTGCAACGGTGGCTATTATTGAAAGTAGTTGCTCACTGATGTGATCTGTCGCATCGCATATTTGAAATTAATACCGAACCTTGCCCTCATACTTTTTCGCCTATATTTGAGATTAGTACTTGGGATCTTTTGTACCATCAACGAGTATTTCCACAATTCATCACTTCAATAACTCACGAAGGTCATGGGATGTGAATGGGCAAAACGAGAGAAGTCAAGAACCATTTTTTCGATCAAAATTATCATCGCACGTGGTAGCTGGTTTCTGTAAACTAGTCATCGTACGAACTGTCTTATTTACCAGATAAACGATAAAGGATAAAGCTCTCGGCGTTGATCAATCCCTGAGTTGCGCCATGCATTCGACTTCAATTTTCAACTTCGTCTGAGGTGATTGAATGCACATCTGGCCTTTACAATGACCCGCGGTGGCCTCCAGCTCAACTGAGTCGGTGCTGCTTATCCTTCCAGACAAGTCTGAGACCTGTCTGGTACCAATTTACCGACCCCGAAGTGATGGATGGCTTGATGAGCCATGAGCGCGAGATCGAACGAGTGACCTCGTGTGCCGACGCAGGGCACCTCTTACCACTGCGCCACATGCGCTCATCTATCAGATATGAAAGAGAAATATGTCAAGTCTTCATACGACTACAGCCCTTAGAAACATTCAATTTATATAATCCAATTTATCAAAGAATAATAAATTGAATGCAATTGATTAACTGTGTACAATACAAACTCGGATCCAAGTTTGAGGTAAAAGTTTCTTAACATCCGTTGAAAATCCACGGTTTATACGTAAATTTGGCAAAAGACAATAATTATTCTTCAAAATAAAGAGCATCATAATCCACGATCTTCTGCCAACGACCCGCAGGCTTCTGGATCTGCTCGAAATATAATTTCTTGGGCTTTATATCAAAGAAAGTGACATGCCTTTTCAACTTCAAATGTGTCGATTCGGCATCCAAATAGGAAATGTTCCAATGAGCGGAAATTGGACCATAATCGGACGGCGTAACATTTGGACCGTAGGCTGACTGCGGCAAGACCTCTACTCCCTTCAGTTTATCACATTTTTTCTTAGGCTTCTTTGCCGTGTGTGGTTTAGCATTGTCTTCCTGGAACAGCGCGCGTTTTCGACAAATCAATGTCGGGCACTTTTCCTTCAGCGCATTGTGGACTTGGTCCAACTGCTCGCAATAGAATCCGGCATTGATGGTGTGACCATTCGGAACAAGTTCGAAATGTAAGACGCGTTAAAAATTCCACAAAACGCAGATCATGACCCGGAGTTAGTTAATAATGTGGAAAGGGCTAGTGACTGCATGTGAGTTAAAGTAAATAAACAGTTGATAAGGTAAAAGCCAATGGCAAATCTAATGAAATAGAAGCAGAATGAAAGCAGATTTAGAGACCCAGTTACTTTTTTTGCTCAAAGAGTAACAAGATTTTGTGTATTTTGAATGTATGATATCTCATAAAGGAAAATTCCGCAGCGCATGATATGAGACTCGGAATGTTCAATTCTTGATCGGCAACCGATTGCCTTTTTTATTTGATATTAAGACGGCAAGCCATTTATGGAATATGCAGTGCAAAAAAATTTCATTGAAAAAATCGCAAAATAAACTTGACTACTCTAACAAAAATTAACTAGATGCAAACATCAATTTGCTTGCGTGATTGGCAAGCACACTAACCAGTATATTTTTATTTTTACTTTTTTATTTTACACGGTAAAGGGGTGGGGGAGGAAGCGGGCGCCGTAGCCATGAGGTTGTGATGCTCGTTGCGGCGCGGGTCTGATGCCCACCCTTCAACGTTCTCCGGCTGTCAACATGTAAGCCACAGCTATCCTTGAGATTGCAAGCAGTCACGCTTGACCAGTTTTCTATGCCGTTCAAGAAGAAGACGAGAAATGAACTGAATGCTAGAAGTAGTGGTATCCGCACAGTGAAAAAAAAACACTGTGAGACGAATCAAATGAAGAAAAAAGTTAGTGTTCACACGACCCGTCAACACTATTGACTGTGCCGATCCTAGCTCTTTTCGAATTCGATTTGTTCCTCGTTTTTATCCTCGAAATGGATCCGGACATTCAAAACGTCGGCTCTTTATAAATCTCAGCGTCAGTAATCATTATATATAAAACTTGCAGACGAATCTTGTCTTATTTCATAGTAATAGCCTTGCGAAACCTAATAATGTGTTCAGCGTTAAATAATTTCTAGGGACGCACCTTAAATTTCATTGCGCTTCATTGTGGTGATTATAGTGTACAAGCTTAAGCACATTTCACTCATCTAGTAACTAGTGAGTGCCTGCAGATGCAGCATGTGCTTTCACCTCATCGAAATTTAGTGCCAGTTTGTCGACCAGAGTGTTAAGTCAGTAGGTCTGTCACGACGGAGAACTTCTTACCACTACGCGCAGTACGCACATCTTCTTAATGAGATATCGGACAGAGTACTCTCCTGGACTGCTCTTTCAAGTATCAAACATATAAAAAATAAATTCCGATTCAAATAGCTCTGTGTTTTCATTGGTTTACAATACCTGCATAAATTTTATGAAATTATAGGTTATAAATATGCATATGCCTCGAACAATCAAACAATACATCCATAGAGTTGGGCGAACGGCTCGTGCAGGGCGAGCTGGAAGGCTAGTTTTGATCTTTCTATTCCATCTCCTTCTTTTTCTCGTTTGCTTTATTCTATTTTTTTAACGTGTTATCGTTATGTCATCACTGGCTTCATTCAGGTCAATTTCACTAGTCGGTGAGGATGACAGAAAATTGTTGAAGGAAATCATTCGCACCAATCCTGATCGGACACTCAAACAGCGGATAGTAGCTCCTGGTGGGTTTCTTAAGGTCTGATCACGTTTTTTTTCTTTGAGTGGAAATGTATTTTCAGAAGTAGTAGAGGCATATCGACAGCGAATTGACTCACTTGAGGAATCGATTCGGCAAATTGATTTGGAAGAGAAAGAGGAAAAAGAGCTGCGTTTAGCTGAACTGGCAGTTCGAAAGACGGAAGAGAAATTGGAGACAGGAACAACAGAGCGTGAAGGGCGTGTATGGTTCAAGAAAGCTACAGAAGGAGGTTTCTCCTAAACTATTTTTCTCCTAATCTGGAGATTCTGCTGTTTAAAGGTTAAAAGCGTCATGGCGTATTCAAATTGGAATTTTTATCTTTAGATTAGCAAATTTCTTAGAGACTTTTTTGTCTTCCAATTGTAAATGTAACGGTCGCTATTTATGTTTGAATAGAGCACACAGATCAAGTTCCAAAGAATGTCAAAAGTCAAAAGAAATCTCAAAAGAATTCCAAAACCTAAAACTTTTGCTCAACAAAATTTTCCACTCATGATCTTTGTAAATGCGATTTTTGAAGTGGCTTTTCAGCTGTACAGATTTACTAGTAGGCTTATGCCTAATATTCAGTCTTTGAACGTTAATATCATGGAAAGCAAAATTGTTTGCAGAACGAGAGCGAAAGCGGGCGGAGAAGAAATTGCTGAAAAAAGAAGAGCTGAAACGAAAACAAGAGCAAAAGACGGTACGTTGTAGAATTTTGGAATTTTCTTTCGCAGTTTATCATAATCGACCTAGTTATAAATTAAAAGATGTCCTAATGTGTTTCTCTAAACGGCTCATATTTGATTCCAGCCGGAGCAGATAAGGCTTGAGCACGAAATGGCTTACCAGGCTCGCGAAGCCAAGCGAGCTCGGAGAAGGAAAAATCAACGCATACGGGCTGTCGTCGAAACACCGTCGATGGTTATGTTTTGACAAAGTCCTACAGTTTTATGTCTCTAAAAGTCTTGTTAAAGGGTGTCTTTGGCTTTGTCTGTGTTCTTAACTTCCTTCACTTTATTTTTCCTTTGTTGAATTTGTTCTGTTAAAAGAAGTGAAAATTTAGCGTTCGTTAAAAAACCGCCTAACAAGGACACTGTTAAATTTTCGTGTTGAGTTCCAGTTTCTACTAAAGAAAAGCAGCAGTGGATTTCGGGGGTCATCTTTATTGCACGATCATGTATAATTTAGGAAATATCTTTTGCAAAGTGTACGAATTTCAATGCCACTTTTTTATTTTAGAAGAGAGTGCCAGCGGCCAAGAAGAAGACCATGAGACTGTCGGATATACGTAATACGGAGGTTCAGGATTGTTATGTTCTATGTCTTTCGAATTCTTTGTAGACCGTCTAATTGAATTGGCAATTAACTGTTCAACTAGAAAATCAGCAAAACTTCTTCGAAGCAAGTAAATAGTATCTTTCATGATACTTTCAAGACCTTAAGGCCTTGTTCAGGTTCCTCAAATTCCTCGTAAGAAGGTGGTAGGTGGAAAAAGAAAATCGTCATTCACATCTGCTCTAACTGCTGTTGGGAGGAAGTCTGTGAAGAAAGCACGCCATGGGTTAGCCTTTTTCCTTTTCAAGGAGAGCAGTTTATGGGTGAAGGTTTTTCACTATCCACTAAGAATATTACATGAGAACAGCGATGAAATTCCGATGAATATTTTTCCTTTCAAAATCGTTTAGGAGAAAAAAATCGTTACTACAGATTATTTTCGCAACTCGATAACAAAAACGCATCATTGTTGTTGCAGTTACTTACTGTTAAATATCAAAATCCATTCTAGCATTTTTCTAATTTTTGTCATTAATTTTAGCTCTTAATTCACTCTTATCAAGTGATTGTCATTACCGTTGAACGGTTAGCGCTGTGGCAAATATGCCGTCCAGTCATATTATAGCACAGGGCCAACTAAGCCCCGTGTTACCGACATCTGCCAGATGATGCCATAGTCTGGAGAAGCTCTCACCGATACACAAAAGCTGATGACTATCTGTGGTGAAGATCTGAAAACACTCTAGCATGGCTATATTAGGATTCCAGGACTAATCTAAACATTATTAATTCAACAATATCAATGAAAAAGACATTTGTCGAACATTTACTGAACTCACGCACAGAATCTTTTTGTGGACTTCCGTACAGTATGTATGTGCGTATAGGAAACCAATGACGACTATGCACCTCACAATACGTTTTTACAAGTCGTATAAAGTAGAAAAAAATTTTTATAGCAATTCGAAAGACCAACGTTTAATCTTGGTTGATCAGTAGGAAATGTTTTACAAGCTGTCCTTCTTTCAGAAAAACTATCACGAGGTTGGTTTCTCTTTCTTCAAAATCGATGATTAACGTTCCGGCAATTTCACCTTATATAGAGCAGTTTCCTACATGGGAGAGATCATCGTGTATTGTCATACATTATGAACGACAGTGTTCTTCAAACTATTTCTCGTAATTTTTCAACAATATATTGGTGATTTATCCCATGTAGGTGGGTTAAACGGCTCTGACGAAGGTGAAGTCGCCAAAACGTCTTTCATCTATTCTGAAGAGGGAAGTACCAACATTGTGTAAGTTTTGTCCACAAAAAGGGCAGTTTGTATGATGCTTCTTATAGCTTGTGCTTGTGTTACTGCCAATAACCATTACTTTGTTACTGTTGATCTCATCATTAAAATAGTGGTGATATTAAAATTTCCCTTCGATATTAGATTTTTTGCATTGAATTATTTCATCAGTTCTCCTTTCAGTTTACATACGCCTTTAGTTTTTCATATCTTTTCAAAGTTTTCCATACGTGTTGAATTTGATTACAATCCTGTTGCTGAACTAAAAATTTGTTGAGTTTTCAAATTTTTTTTTTTCAAAACAGCTGATGCATGGAGTATATTTATTTCATGATAATAACATGAAGGATTCTGCTGTGTTGTTCTAGACCCGAAGATTCGGCATTCCAAAAGGCACGTGTCGCTCACCGTCTGAAGACGAAGAAAAAGTGATCAGTGATTTGCGCGATATTGTTTCAGTAGCTTATTGTACTTTGACTATCGTTGTTGTATCACCTACAAGCTGGTGTAAGTGTTCCGACACATTGGTTGAAAATTGTGTTGATACAGATCAATCTGTTATCTTCATTGTTGAGTACTTTCCATTTTATGATAAATACTACAAAATTCTTCAGAACCAATATTGTTTGTGCCATTGAAACTGGTATCGTGGTGTGCTTGGAATCACACGATACCCTAGAATGTTCCAATTTGCATTACTTGCTGCTTTTTATTACCTAATAGTAGATAATCATGCGTTCATAGCTTGTCATCCTTTTGTTAGCAGAAAAGAATTTTTGCTTCTTAAAATCTGCTCAGATAGAAAACCAATAGAAAATTGACATAGAAAAGTGATTGTTGCGTTGATCCATAGCATCGACTGTTTCTCAAGACCTAGCAATAAACATTCAATATAATTTTTTAAGAATGTTCAAAACCTTAGCGAGGTTGGTACGCCAGAGCCATACATGCGTGTTTCGGAGGTCTCGCCCTCTTCGTTATTGACTCGCGCCCCAATTAAGCCCTTCATCAAAAGCAGTCGATCTTATGGATCAGTTTGTATCTACCAACCGCGATCCATCGACTGAAAGTGGTGATAGCACAATGTCATTGACGTTGTGCTGTCACCACATACGCCTCCCTCCTTGCTTCAATGGGCCAGGGACGAGGAGGGGGAGACCTCCGAATCACGAAAGTCGAGTTAAATTTTTTCTTATAAGTCTTAATACAAGCCAAGTATGCGCAAAAATCAAGGAAAATTGTGGTGCATGAGTGCGCTTTACTGGGCGAGATCCTGTTTGACCAATTTCTTTATGATCGAAATATGAGCCGAGAAGTCTATAAATTAAAAAAGAACGACTTATATGCTTCATTCTACCACAATTCATCGTGGTACGAGAAGGAAACTGGACTTAAAGGATCGATCAACGCCGAGTGTTCTGAGATTTGTCTTCCTTGAACGACTGGAAGTCGATATACATCGCTCAAGTGTTTGAGGGTAATAGTATGCCATTGAACTTGCCTTTTCTTATTACCCTCCACCAATCTATCGACTGGTCGCAACCTAGTCTGCTGTCACAGAATCGCTGTCATCCTGCATATGATGACTTTGCGAACGGCCTAGTCCAGCTATCTTAGACTTTTTTTACCTATGCAAGACTGAGCGTCTGGCTCTGTCTCTAATGAATGATGGAAGACTTGTTTAACAACAACGGCTCTGAAGAAGGTGAAACTCGTTGAAATGTCGGCCAAAGCAATTTTATTGTACTGTGTCAGCACTATACTTAAGACTACTATACAACCTTGGATCTACTTGCAAAGAAAAACACTGAATTTAATCCATAAAGAGATTAAGGGATAGTCGCTTCTGCAAATTCTCAGATTACTAGTGATTAATAATCGTGCTCGGCCAACATTCATGTCATGGGGAACATAAGTGAGCAAACCAATAAGTTGTATTCTAATCCAGGCTTATACACGATTGTCTCTACGGACGGCAACTTAGAGAAAACTTAAGTATTGAAAATGGAAGATTGGGAAAATGACATGATGAATGAATAAACATGACAGGAGGTTATGAGAAAGACGAAGTTGCCGAATCATCAGTCATCTATTCAAAAAAAAAGACGCATCAGTTCCGCGCAAGCTTGAAAAGGATGGTTCTCAAGGTATTATTGATTACTCGTGCCGAACTTTAGTCAAACTGAGTCTTTCGAATTATTAACCAATAAACCAATTTAAAATGGGCTAATACACACTTAACACATTTGATATGTCCATGAGAAGATATAAAGATTCTCAAGCAACGGTCGAACCAATATTCGAACCGGATCATCTCCATGGACACCGATTGCAGGAATACGAAGGAAATCAATGCACTGGGTCAGAGGTTCGCCATAGATTATTGGAGGCGTGTGTACGTTACACTGAAGTACAAAAATTACGTTAATGACTTGGTCTGTTTTATTTTAGACTGCCATATTGAAATCGAAAAAAAAGAAGTAATGCATGACGTCGAAACGACCATATTTAGAGTAAATCTGGTTCCAATGTTCTCCATGCGTTTGGCTAAAAAATGACAGCCATCAAAAGATTATGGATTTCCATTTTTCCGTATTTTCTTTTCTGTGGCTGCCGAGTGTTCCCTGTTGTTGCAATTGTTGCAATTTTAAAATTCCAGAAAAAAAAAGCCTGTCCAGCTAGCAAGTTTTGAGGAAGATAGAATGCTATTCAAGTATTAAAGTACGTATCATTGTAGTTTTGGAAATTGTGCTGTGCGGTGGATAGATAATTCGCAATCTCGTTTGAGTACTACTAGTGTCCTATCTCTATAGTGTCTGGAGTGTTGAAGCAGAACTATAGTGTAAACAATGTGGACAGTTTAACAACCGAGTAAATTAGTTGTTTATTTGTTATAGACGATGAGTTTTGTAAGCGGTGTCTTACACTGATGTTGTTCAACCTCGTGGACTTGTTCCATGATTGCTTTCTCGTTCCTGTCTCTCCAAAGTAATTCGTTTTCGACTTTGTATTAGGTTGGTAAGAAAGTTTCCATCGCTTGATAAAACATTTAAAATTTATGCATATATTCAGACAACAAACAATAACGACTATTCTTCAAAATACAGGCCATCATTATCCACCACTTTTTGCCATCGGTCCGCCAAGAATCGTATCTAATCGAAATACCACTCCTTCGGCTTTGAATCGAAGAACTCTTGACATGCTTCTTCAACTTCATCGAGAGATTCAAATCGGCGACCTTCCAAAAAGTGTTGTGTTGATCGGAAAGGGCCGTATTCAGATGGAGCAACGTTCGGATTACAGCGTGAATGCGATAGAATTTCAACCCGTCCAATTCCTCAAATTTTGCCTTGGTCTTTATGGCTGTGTGTGCGTTTTGCGTTGTCTTGCTGAAACAAAGTGCGCTTTCGACGAACAAGTTACTCTTAAAGCATCAACAAACGTTTTCTGTTTCCTGGAAAATTCCATTCTGCAGCAAATATAGACGAATTATATATCAATAGATGCGCAAGAAGTAGACCTCTCAAATTATTTGAAAATCGCACACGATTCACGCGAGAAAACAACTTTCCCATCCAGACGAGGGAGATTTTCTTTTCAATCTAATGTAGTGGTGATTAAACCATGATCAAGCTGCCCGTCCACTAATAGCAGAACTCGTTTCCTCTTACACAAATTCTCGTGGCAAGGCCGTGTACCTTCCTCTTATGGACAAAGGCTAACAGTGCCTATAGCGACTTTATGATGCCCTTTATGACTACTCTAGTGTCGATTGCCCTCAGTCAGTCCCGTCCTACTGGTAAGGGCAATAATAACATAGCCTTAAGCTACCATCGAATCCTTGTAGCGCATTTGAGCGTGTGCATGGATGTATGTCGAAGGATTAGGGAACGACTAGAAGTACTGAGCCTGGCCTATAATACCTGAAGCTGAATAATCTAAGCAAATGAGTAAGTAACAAGAGTCTTTCTTGCATATACACAGGAGCTTATGTAGCGCAATGGTCAGAGATCTTGTATAATACACACCTGCTCGTTGGTTCGATCCCGCGTCTAAGCCTACCAAATCTTCCATCCGTAAGTGATTGACAAATTGTTACTAGATCTGCGTGAAATTTAAAGCCTCCAACTGATGTGTTGGTGAAGCGTCGAAAATCAGTGTGTAGGCCACAACAGAATTCACTCCAACCTCTGACAGTGTTTGGTGAAATCATATGATAGCGTATCGCTCAAAAATTGATCAACATTGAAAGCTTTATCTCTTGTTCTTTTATCACATACACAACCACATGACCTCATGTGAATTCATGCTGTGCAAACACAATGACTGTGTGCAGCTTCAAGCAAGCAAATCTCAGCGGTTAATAAATTTCGTTAATTGAATTGAAAAAATTTAGTTATTCCTTTCTTTTGGAGGACGCCAGAGTGCTAGTAAATACTTCATTCAGCATTGGCTGACGTTTCGACGGCTTAGCGTTCTTCTGAGCCTGGGAATGTCAAATAGATACACGCATTATATACAGTCGAGCACTTTCATGACCTTAGCAGCTCGGAGAAAAACCCAGCATAGCATAAAAATTCATCAGCGGATTCCTCCATGAACGATATTCTTCCTGCCCGCTATGAAATTCTTACTTCTAAACCAAGAAAAGGGATTTTTTTTGGGATAAGTCCCGATTGTGAATATGAACGCGACTGAATAAGCGAGATCTCGCAAAGTAGGACATGAAGGTGTACTTCAAACTAGCGTCGATCTTTCCATATTAGAAAGAATAAAGGATAAAGGCCTTGGACGTCGATCAATTACTAAGGGATGCGCCATGCATTCGACCTCATAGAGCATCGTTAAAGGTGATTGAATGCCTGACCTTGATTACAATGACACGCGGTGGGAATACCCGATATACTATGATGTCAGTGTGAGCATCCTCGCAGACAAGTCTCGTACCCGTTAGCCGATTCTGGTAGGTGGAAGGCTGAGTGAGCGTTAGTCGCGGGATCGAACCGTCGACCACGTGTTTAAGGCAGGATACCTCTAACCACTGCGTCAGACGCACGCCACGTGAAAATGATAGTAGTAGAGTCAACAATCAACAACAGCACTCCCCGCTCGCGACGCGACGACCACCCGGGCACCGCGCGCGGCGGTGGTCGTCTTGGCGGCGGCCACCGGCGCCAGCGACCACCTGTGATTCCCGCGGGCGACGTCGCAGTCGCCGCGGCTCTCGCCGTCTGACGCTCGCCCTCATTTTGCCGCATCAGCTGACTGCCATGCGCCCAGTCCTTGTCTCGCTTTCGATGTGGGTTTGGGGAGGCGGATGTCGTGTGGGTCCTTGCTTGTAGATCGCATTCGTTTGTGCCATTCAGTGTGGATTCGGAGGTCACCGTCTCATCGATCGAATCGATTTTCCGGGTCATATCGAATTACTCGAAGCATTACTCCGAGCTTCTGTGCCCTCTTTTCTATGTCAACTAGTAATCCAGGAAAGATTTGCCATCATTTCTTCTATTTTCATCTGGAAAATCTCATCCACTTCTCTGACGTCATAGCCATGAAAATCTACAAGTTTTACCTTATTTCCTCTTTTTTATAAGCTCCTGCAGATTGTACAGTATCGCTAAATTGAGTCCATTTATGAGTTTTTTGGTTGGATTTCTCCTGCATGTGCGAAATGAGGACTAATAAGACACTGAAGGGCGCGGGATAGTCGGTTTGAGTGTCAGCGCGAAGTTCAAATAAACATCGTAAAAAAAAGTCCGTGTCGAGTCGTCAAGTGCTCGGAATTCCTATCAATCCAAAGTCTCCCACAATGTCGTCGATATTGCGGATCGCTCTGTCACAATCAAAAATGATCGAAATTCTTTCTACTGCTGAAATTTTTGGCATTCAGTCATAATAGCAATCAGGAGGAGAGTACAGCAGAAACTCCTCTACTGAGTGAATTCCATCTAAATTTCATTCGATTTTCTGCTCATTTCCCTGTAGCTTTTCCACGGAATCCTTTCAATCAGCTGTCTTCAAAGCTCACGATAAACGTTTAACATAGTCTGCGAGAATGTTTAGAAACATTTCGATGGTGATACATCAGTGGCTTACGTACGTTTCGGCGGTGTCGCCCGCTTCGTCGGAGCCACGCGCCCACACTGAACCCTGCCTTATAACGGATGGGATAAACAGGGATAAAGGATTAAGGATGAAGCTCTCGGCGTTGCTCAATCCCAGAGGGATGCGCCATGCATTCGTCTTCAATTTTTTAACTTCGTTTGAGGTGATTGAATGCATATCTGGCCTTTACAATGACTCGCGGTGGCCTCCCGCTGTATTGATTCAGTGCTGCTTATCCTCCCAGAGAAGTCTGAGACCAGTCTGGTACCAATTTACCGACCCCGGAGGAATGGATGACCTGGCGAGCTTTGAGCGCGAGATCGAACTATTGACCTCGTGTGCGATGCAGAACACCTCTAACCAATGCGCCATATACGCCCTTATAAACATGGATATAGGGAAAAATAATCTCATAGACTATATCAAAGCAGTCGATTCTAAGGATGTCGACTTATTCAGTACCAACCGTGATCCTTCGAGTAAGAAAAATGGTGATAACACGATATCATGTGCTATCACGATAGCGTCTCCCTATCCCTGATATAAAGCAAGGCTCAGTGTGGCGCGTGTGACTCTGGTGAAGCGTGCGATTCCGCCGAAACGTACGTATTAGCCACTGACGTACCAACCTCGAAAAGGCTTCAGACACTTTCACAGACCACATTTCACTGATATATTGAAAGCTGTGGATTGAGGAACTGTTATTTCGGTTAATATCCTTCACGGTGCCAGCGATCGTTCCAGGCCATCTGGCACCGCCACTTACAATCGATCGGGCTATAATGTGAAATTTATAAATTCCTGCAAGAACCTGAGGTTTTCAATTTGTCCACTGTAAAGAATGTTCGATATCGGTACGTGATTTTATAAGAGGAGCAATAATTTATGATAAAGACGTTCCTGAGACGATCAGGTTTTTTTTTTCTCAGATTTCCCTATGAATTAACTCCTTAGTCGTCACGCAATGCTCTTTAACTTTTATTTTCTGCCCATTTTCTTCCTAACGGCAGAGCGCGATCTGAAATATCATTACAATAGTGCTGAGATATAAGGAAAGCTTGAAATTTGAGGTGGTTCGAACCCTCAATTACCTTTTCCGGGGCTCATTATGTTTTCAGCTTCAGCGTCGAGGCTCTCACTCTGCCGTTCCTTTAGCCGTGTTCTAACCTATTCAATAGTTCTTAACAATCACTCGTCAACAAGATCGCTTTGGGAAATACATATCGACATGAGCCCCAGTTAACTGAAACCAAAGCTTAGTGAGCCCCCGGAAAAGATAATCAGGAGTTTAAAATCATTTTTGATTCCAAGTTGGGCTCGTATCTATTTTATGACCGCCAGCGATCACCCGTCAACGGGATTTATCTAATTAGCACAAACCAACTACCTCAGGTTCCATGTTTTGCTCGTCGTATCTTAGGACTCTTGGCGTTATGCAGTATTTGTTGTCCAACGTATTGGCGGATTTGGTGTCTGTTCATTTGTTTACTCTTATTGAGTGTCGCCTAATATCTCAACTGTGTGCTCCGTTTGCTTGGATTCTTTGATCACTAGTAAGCTGGAATTGTACAGATAGAAGGTCTGTCGAATGCGTGATTTTGCTTCTAGCTATCCAATATTCATCTGCAGAAACACTCTGTCAAGTTATCTCTATCACTAAGTTGAAGCACCTATCCTCAAATGAGTATTTAGGCATGGTTTTTCAATCAAAAGAATATCAAAGAATAGTTTTGTTTCTTGCGAAATTTTTAACATGTCGCTCCGGGATCTTAGGAAAAGAGATCTTTTTGAAATTCTGCTCATTTTCTCTGAATTGAAATAAAACTATGGAGGTGAGAAATATGAGACCATTCTTCTATTTGTTCTTTCTACATGATCACTGCTACGTAAATCTCCTCAAGAATTAGGACGACTGTCTTCACTAGAGTTGTGTAGGCAAGAAATACATTACCCATGCGTCTGGCATTTCGTGACTTTCTTTTGTTCACCAAACACAAGGATGTCAATAGACGCTTTATCTGTAGCATTTTACTGTTTCTTCGCCAAGTCTGCTCTCACTGGATGCCTGTGATAGGCGTACATGGGTGTGTCCGCTTCGGTTTTTTTCTGTGTCTTCGTCAAGTCTATTTCTTCTAGATGTCTTTTGACAGGCGTACATGAGTGTTTCCGGTTGCTGTTTTTTCATCCAACTCCATTTTTTCTGGATACCTTTCATAGGCTTGCGTGAGTGCTTGTGGTTCGGTATTTTGCTGTTTCTTCGTGAAGTCCAATTTCCTGGATGCCTGTGATTGACTTGCAAAGGTGATTCTGGTTCGATATCTTGCTGTCTCTTTGTCAAGTCTGTTTTCTGGATGGCTGTGATAGGTGTACATGGGTGTTTCCACTTCGGTATTTTGCTGTTTCTTCGTCAAGTCTAATTCTCATAGACGCCCTGTTACAGGCGTACATTGGTGTTTCCGGTTCGGTGTTTTGCTGCTTTTTTCCTTCATCTCCATTTTCCTGGATGCCCTTGATAGGCCGGCATCAGTGTTTCCGCTTCAATGTTTTGCTGCTTCTTCTTTATATCCAATTCTCCTAGATGTTTGTGATAGACTTGCGAGAGTGATTATGGTTCGTTATTTTGCTGACTCTTTGTCAAGTGTATTTCTGCTGAAATGCCTGTGATAGCGTGCAAGAGTGTTTCCAGGTCGGCATAACAGACAGATGTCGGCCGCTTGGAAATCGGATAGAGGTTTACCACGTTGTGCGACTTGTTTACTACCGACCAAACATCATAGTTCTCAGCTGAGCGTAAATCATATCGAGACAAAGATGAAATGTGCTTCTCGTGCTTCCCATTGTAATGCCCACTTCAAAATCCTGACATATCACCGCTCGTTCATTTTCCTCGGCGTTCTTGTTGGCTTGTTTTTTGCGTCTGCGAGGACTTGATTCAAGGTGGATTCTATTCACTCAAGGCGGGGACATTCTCGCACAGTTTTACGATATGAGGGCTATTCCCTTGAACGCCTGTCACTGATTTACTGATCGTAACTGAAATAATTGACCAGCTTTTTCTGGTTAATCCGTAAAGCTGAGATGTTAGCGCGAAGTCAAGCAGATTAACAATAATTTGATGCAGATTTGGTCGTGTTTCTGCTTGTCTTTCTCGGTGACTTTTTGTCGCAATCTTTAGATTGTTAAATAACGTATTTTGCTCATGAGAAATGACTTTGGAAGAAATATTCATCAATTGTTTGGGTCAGAAATTGTCATCGCCATGAAATGCTGGCGCTCTCCTTCATTGGACTTCTACGAATATTCGGTTATCTCAAAAACACCGACGGATTTGGGCTGGAGCTTTAAGATATTTAGAATCTTGCTCACTGTCAATCGTCTTTGCCATAGTTGTTTCAGAATTTAGGAGTTATAGTGTACGCAGAAGGCATTGCTATAACGGATGAAAGCAATTTCGACTCAAGTCTGGGAAAACGGGGTTACATGCGAAACGAATAATCGGAGTGATGCAGCTGTTCATCAGCAAATGAGTACCACAATGGTTTCGACCCAAAAAGGCAACAGGATCTAACATAATGGCCCGTGAACGAGGCTGATCTTCTCAGATGGAATGTTCAAAGAAGTAATTTTGCAATACCTGCAAAATGATCTAAGCGTTTGAGGTATCCGGCTGTCTTTTACGGAAGATCGCAACATTTTCCGTGTCGTTCAATTCTGTTTTGCAGCTTGTAAAATTCTACCGTATCAGTGTGAGTAATGATTAGGTGTGTTAGGAACACTTGGGATATGTGGCGGACCTTGATGGTCCATTGTCGACGCTAATTCAAAAAACGAAATAGGAAGATTGTAAAAGAAATGATGGATTTCGTCGGTTTGTAGGTGATGGCATATGGTTTTCATCTGCGGAATATGTCATTCTATGATAGTTTTGGTTGTTTGGGGAACCATCGGATTCAAAACACTCCAGGTATTTCCAATGATCGTTTTCTATGCCATTACTTTCCAAACCAGTGAGAAATCTTGTAGAGTCCCGAATTATTCTGTGATTCCTCTATAGTCCTCTATCAGTCAACAATGAAGCGGAGTTTTTTGAATTTTCGTGTTATTCGAGAGAAGCACTTGAGAGTTGTCCATGCACATTTTCTCTTCCTCATTTATGTCAAGACACTTTGTTTACCACAAGCTAAATTGTTTCCTTTTTTTTCAAAGTACTTTTGAAATGAATTAGGATAAGTAAGCCATAGTGGTTAGAGGTGCAAAACACACGTGGTCATCTTCTTCGGTCCCTTTCCCCCTTCGAGAAATCGCACCTTGCGAAACGAACAGAGCCAGTCGTGTGAAGAAATGAAGAGATGAAAGCTGTTTCAGCTGGGATCTATCTTTGACCATATTCTGGGAATGATGGGCTATTTACGGTCGCAGACTTGAAGTTCTCTTCAATAAAAACTCAGTTTCTGCACCATTACTTGTCGAACGAAATGAGGTAGAGAACTTTTATGGCATCGTATTCAAACGAATTGTTTTCTAATGGCAGCTTATTAACTTAGCGTGCATGATTTATTCCTTATTGGCTTTTTCAGTATCAATATTATTATTGTTTATTGTATCAGTTATGAAAATCTTTGATTACATTCAATATGCATTACTTCACTTTTCGTTTTTTACCCAAATTACCTTACTGATTTTACTTGTTTCTTGAGTTGTCTACACATGGGATTTTACCAACCCTTTCGGGACAACGCGTACACATAATCGTTCAAACTGGTTTCTCGAAAATTTTTATTCAACTTTCTTGAATCCTTTTTAGGTGTTCTGCCAGTAATTGAATCGAAAATTTGAACGAAGATCTGAAGAATTTTGTTCACCTCGCCAAAAATGATCACTGATCAACACATCAGTACTAATTTTAATGGATGATCAGCAACGCTGTAATTGCTTCATTCTGAAAGGTCAAGACTGTGCGTGCGAAGGCGGAGATGATGGCCGGTGTACGAGTCCCTATGAAACTAATGTGAAATTTTCGACCAAACACGACTATTCAACGAGCCATTTAGGTGGATGTGATTTATGCTCCTCGTACAGTCGAAAACCCATTGAGTTGAGGCCATTGGATTTTATTGCCACAACAACTGTATAATCCGTTTGTTTTTATGACTTGATGCATTTTAGTGTTTCTCGACAACTGTGAGTGCATCGAGAAAAGTTGATCTAAAAAACCTTATTCAGCCTATACCGGGTCGCCCTATCACAGCCGTCGCATTGAAATCATTAATGATCAGTATTCTTTAAAGTCTCGTCATAATAATTTTTTTCGGAACTACTGATGTGTTGTGAAGCTCACGAATTAGAAAATGAACTCAAAATGAGCTGAAGTGGCTTGCAAATAGTTTCACGGGGGCATATTTACCGTATCGCACGTGCAATGTAGTGAGCGCGCAAAACGCCTAGGTTATCCCTTGAAGGACCAGCAGTGATAGTCAGGCGGCGTCGCACCGTTGTTTGCGCTGCAGTCAAGCAAGTGGTATCTGCATGTCTGTGTGTGCATGTCTAGCTATCTGTCTGCTTTCCCATGAGACGCGACGCCGCCAATACAGTAGCTGAGTGAGATTTGATGTTGCGCGGTGAGCATAAAAAAGACCCTCATAGTCCCCAGAGGGTTAAGCTGATGAAAGACTTTTCTTTCATGGCCAAGAAAAAGGTTTTGTCAGAGGTTCAGAACTTCTTTCTTTTTCCAACGTTTTCATCACGTCCTACTAACTTTTTATATTCATGTACGAATCTCAATGCGATGTTTGCCGTTTCTCTTATACAACCAAAGTTGATGAAACTGACAGAAAGTGACAGTCTTTGAGCAGAGAAGAGGAAGCGAAGAGTCGCATTATACCTTTCATTAATGTACCAGTGAAACTGCCGGCATTGAGAGGAACCACAGGACATTATTTTTTAGAGGTTCAATCGGTCGGGTAACTGAACTGGAGAGGAACCGGCTCTTATTTTGCCTCAAGATCGTCCCCATCCTGTCGCTAAGCTCTTTCTGAAAAGTGGACGCTCTTGTGGAGTTAATTGCTGGGATCAGAAGCAAAAAAATGGTTGTTTTGCTCGGTGTAGAGAACACATAATGAATTTTTTAACGATTTTTTTTAAACTTTGCCTATACTTCATGGAAAGTTTTTGCTGAGCAGTACTTTGGCTAGTTGCACCTAAACTTAATTAAGGCTTTTAGCGTAAGTGGTGGCTTAATTCATTGTACTACTGCGGCTACATCGTATTCGACACAGACTATTACTGCTGTTCACGAATTTATAGTCCTTTGGCTGATTCACAGTGTTTTTGTACAACTTTGTTTACTTGTTGGTTCTTGGTTGAATCCGGTGTCGTTCACAGACACTCTGGCATCGCAAGAAGCTTTCTGACCTTTACATGACTGCTTTTGTATAGTGCTTAGATTTATAAAGGTTCACATGACAACCACAGTTCAACGTTCGAAATATTTGAAAGAAAACTGAATTGAACTCCTTCGGAGCATTTTTTTTCGTTTTCGTCTACGACATCGCCATCGGTGATTGATAACATCACATGATTGGAATGCAATGTGAAACCGCTGGCAAATCGTTGCCGAATTCGCCTCGAAGATGGCTGTTGTAAAACCTTACACTTCCCGAGCATTTGAACTGTTCGGGGGAGCACGGGAAGTACGTTGATTGAAGATACTGAGCACTACTTGCTATTCGTTGATAGAACGATGTTGTAGACTCGACGAAATGGCAACAGATCTGTTTTTGAGGAAAGCTTCATCCGAATCTTCAGGGCAGTCAAAGGCCTCTGATGCAGACTTGGCTATGTTCAAACACGGATACCCGAGGATTCCGATAAGCGTCAGCACGAACAACATCTACAAACATTCACAAATATCACAAGTAAACCAAAGTCTTGAGATGTTAGTCGAACCCGAGTGCAAATCCCAGGAATATCGAAGATGATGGATGTTAAACGGCAGATCGAGTGAAAGAAATATTGATATGCGCACTGTTTGTGAAGTCGGGTCATGTAAGTAGATAAGGAAGATAGTAAATTGATGGGAACTTTACGTATCATTGAATAACTTGACAAATGAGTGTCTCACTTAAACCCACTCATATCTGAAGTATCGTGGTTGATATTACTTTTAAAAAGGGTCACTCGTAGAAGGTTCTGGATTAGAGTAATAAATGAAAAATAGACAATGTCACAAGATAGTCTGCGAGAATGTTTCAAGCTTTTCGAGGTTGATACTTCGGTGGCTTAAGTACGTTTCGGCGGTATCGCCTGCCTCATCAGAGCCACACGCCTCACAATCATTCCTACTGATAATAGGAACGGGTATAAAGTATCATAAAATGTTGTTGTTTCGCGACAACAATTTGCACTGCGGAGTACTTCAAATCATTTAATCTTGCGGCAGAGCAGATGTGTAGAATATCGCTAGGTAGAATTTGAAATCAGTGTGATAAACGTCGAAAAACATCATTAGTATGGCTACGAAAACCAGCTGAAGAAATTAGAATCAGAGTTTTTATGTCGTTATCGTCGGGTGTTATTAATTATCTCTGATGATATCTTTTTTGTTGAGACGGTTCCCGACAAAGTGCTTAAAGCTATCACAAGCAACCTTTGTGAAGTCGCTGTTCAATCTTTTTTCCTTTGTTTTTGCATGGAAGGCCCTGCAAAATCGATGAAGTTTTGCCATCTTCATAAAGAAATGTAGTGTAAACCAGAACTGAGCTGTTTTATGTCGTTCACTGTACGTCGTCTAGTGAAAGTATTCAATTTTGTATTGAGTCCAGTATAAAGAATTTGTAAGCAAATCGATCATACGACAATAATGCGAAAGTCCTGTCATAGTTGGATACTAGCGATATGTCATCACATGAAGTTTGGTTAGATTCGCGTCCAGAATATTGTTAACTCTTTCAGGAGGTCTTGTGTCTCTGAAGATAGAGAAATTTTTAGCGACCGTTTTTGTTGGGCAGAGTTTTTCCCTAGACTTCCAGTAATTATTTGAAATCTGAGATCTTGGCAAGTTCAATATTGTCTTTGGTCTAATAAATTGGTACTGTTCTATTATGGCGGCTCCACTTGAGGCCTTCGGTAAAAACGTATTTTTTGCTTTTACAAAACGTTTCTATAGTTTATCGATAGCTTAATTCAAGTGAATTCCAATGGCATGTTTAGTTTCTCAGTAGCTTATTTAGTGCCGTACCGTCAAAATAAGGTTTTGTTTCTCATTCGAAGATTTCTCACTGGATAAAAGTTTTGTTTCAATGAACTTTCAATCCTTGCATAGAGAAAATCTTTCTGATTTGATGGTATATTTGGCTTTCGGAAAGGACTACTTCGAATTTGTAACGACTGAAAGAATATTTGGATTCACACTCAGTGAGCACTTCTAGTCGGCTGGGGTGTGTGTACAACTGTAATACCAAAGGACAAACACAATTTTTCAATGAGGAAGATTTGCTCTATCTAATGGTTGAAACTTCGTTATAAAAAATTTTTATCAGACGAGAAATCTTCAAATATGAAACAAAATTTCATTTTGATAAAAACGAGCAATACGAGAAATAAAATATATCTCTAAAATTCACTTGATTTAAGCTATCAGATAGTCATACATTCATCAGACAACAACAAAGAATACGTCTTTACCGAAGGCCTCAAGTTGCGTCACATTAATAGAACAGCGCCAATAAATCATTTTCAATACTCTGTTTGCTTTTTCCGCTCGGCAACGGTCTGTAGACGGTTTTCGCTAGACTTTTAGCAGTCATCTTCAGCTCAAATCGACGATTCCGAAACTGAGATTGGTTTTAAAATAAAGAAGCTTTTTATAGCATGCTATTAGAGCGAAAGGAAGATTACTTTCACACCTAAAGTAGGTAAACGCTCGAACTTTATACCGGATTTTTCACTACTCCGTAGTGGCAACATAAAAGGCAAATTAAAGTCAGTAAATTGGAACGAAAGAGCAAGGTCATTTCCACAGTCCTTTTACTGGAAAATTGGAAATTTTTCAAAAGAAAAAAAATCTCAATGGTTAACGAAAATCGCTTCTTTCAAGGTGGCTCGTTAAGATCGGTGTACACAGCGCGTTTCCACTATTTATCTAGAATTGCTTTCCTTCTGAAGAAAATTTTCCCATGATTCTTGGTATTCTGACTCATCACGATATCCTCTGTACGTTCATATAACGTGCATATCTCTGTGTGCAAAACATAATATCTTCTTTGCTTTGTGATGAATTTCTTAAAACCAAATCCAGTTTTAGAATCACTGTGTTTTAAGCTATATAATAAGTGCTAAAACTCCTCTGAAAGCCATCTATAAACCCTACCCGAGCAAAAAATGCGCGCCGAAGGTGAAACGTAATCTTGTTCTCGTTGTTATAGCGCACTGACATGGTCTTTGCGAAAACCATGTACACTATTGAAGTCACCGCGATTAAAGTTGTCGAGTGATCACTAAATACTCATGAGCAAGGAAAAAGGTTCGATTTTGAGCTGGACAACCCTTTCACAAACGTGACTGTCCTGTTGTGGCATACCCTTCAAATCGTGATTAATTTTCTGGTATCGGATGTGCTGGTTTTTTACGGTAAATTTATTGCTTATGGATAACTAAAACAGTTGAGATCTAAATATGGCAGGATTTTAAAAAAGCTTTGCTTTATTACTCAGTCAATGTCAATGATATTGTATATGGTGCAATTTATCAGATGATTTTATGATTCATCGCACAAAAACATTGCAATCATCATTTGAAGTTTTTTTAAGCTTATGTTTCTCTATCTCAGTATTTATGATACGACGTAATGATCATGAGGATTTCATGATAGGATTCACTACAGCAATTGAAATTGAAGTAGTGGTCGAATAGCAATCAAATTTTTGTGCTGCGAACTCGTTCGAAGAACGGTTCTTGTGAATGTCTAAGCGCGGAATAGAACTATCCCGCAACACTCGATACAGTATCCTTGCTCTACAAGGTATCACTTGACTACAAAAAGTCTGACCGAAAAAAAGCAAATTAGCGTCATACATTTTGGTTCCTGCGGTCTGAAGCACGTGGGTATGTACGTACAAGGAGGTGTACATATAGTTATGAATTAGTGATGGTAAAAAATATTGAAATAAAGAATTTCTGTGCTCAATAGGTAAATGCTCAATTGGAGTTAATGGCGAAATGTGTTTACCAGACCAAATCCGTCAACTCTTGGTTGCTGACAGTTTTCATATGCTACATGCAGAAAGAGTGATGTCAGAGTAACGCTCGGTGGTGTAGTGGTAGTACGTGCCCTGGTAACGGTGGGACGCCGGTTCGATTTTCGTATGGGACCTGCATCTTTGCGTATCTTGCCTTGCTTTCTCTATTTGTTCTATGTTCCTTTTTTCTAATGTACGAATCGCAGTACTTGTAGCACTCAATTCGTCTCCTCGCCTTGATTGCTTGATTGAGAATTTATCTCCTTCATAAACGCCGTGAAATCTAGTTGAACACGTCCTCTTGCAATCTCGAGATAATCAGGCTGGGGCGGCGTTTTGCGTATCACTTGACATTATTAGAAATATTAGATAGCTCCGTACGTGATGTAATCCTTGTGAGAAAGGCTGATCTGGCTTAATCGATTTAGTGTTATGGGTTATGGTGAGCTAAGTTCCTCACGCTCTCTCATATCTCCAGGGTGATTGAAAATTAATTTCTATTCATATCCTAATAATTCCCAGGATGTCGTTTGAGCTGCTATAAAGGCAGACATCGTACACAGTTTATGAAGAGCCCACCTTCCGATACTGCTACTCGAATTGATTTTTTGAGGTATGAGTAAACATTTCCTGAACTACTTGCACTACTTCCGAGTCACTGAAACTGGAAGAGTGATCGTTTCTTCAAGTAATGGTTGCAAGTCTTGCTTCCATAAGTTTTGCATGACACTTCTTGATCGGCTTTGCATCAATTCACGCATGCCTTGCTCCAGAGGCCGTCATAATCGTTGCACTTGAGCAACAAATCTACAAATTCGTACTTGCTACTTAGTGGCCACGCTCTTCCATGGCAGGGCGTTTAGACATCTCATAAAGCTTCCAAATTTCAAACAAAAATTCAATTAATTATTTGTAAAAAGTGACGGTATGGATGTAATTCCTGAAAACTGAGTTACAGACTCGTAAAAATCTTAATAAAAAGTCGCAATAAGTAGGTAAATTATAAGTATTTTTTACTGATAAACAGGATACCTTTCCTCTAACAATTTTGTTCACTTGTCAAGACGTTCATAACTAGCACTTCCCGGTCGTGAGTTTATCCATACAACTGACTTTTTGTAACGCCGACTTGATCTGTTTTCTTATTAAGAGATTTTTTTATATCTATGGTTTATTCGGCTTTGTCAGCTTTTGCTTCGATTCTGTTTTCCTTCTTTGTTTTGCAGACATTCTACACTTATTCCAATGAATCTTTTTCAAGGCGTTTTCGAGCGTTTTCTTCTACGTCTTCAGTTATTCTTCTTCGTTGCGGTCACTACGTTGCCTTCTGATGTCGTGTGACGCATCACTAGACTAATGCAGTCACTCCATCATCCACCATGTCTACTTCAGCTCAAAACTTTATCAGATTTTGATCTCTCTGCTTATCGTTTCGGATCCATCTTTCCTTATCGTTTTACATCCATCTTATCGTTCTATCTTATCGGTTTCGAGGATTTGGAAAATTTTTACATGATTTAGTTAAGCTTATCAAGGAACTCTTGTTTCGCATCGATTTTCTTTTAGTATTCCTTGTTGGATTTAATTTATAAGATCAAAAATTATGATTTAAAAAAATGTGCATCTTCTTTTGCGAGTCACATTAGTACGTAACACTTGGAAATGATTTTTTCACAATTGACAGTGATTTCTTAGTCAGAAACTTCAGCATTTCATCAGCCCATAGATTAGGTCATGATCAGCTACGCCGAAAATATGCTAAGAACTAAACTTATCAGCTAAGTAGGTGCGAAATTTGAGTTTTTGGATTTCTTAACACAGCCGCTGAAGCCGTAAAACATTGACGATACCTTGGTAACACCATCTGTAATGCTGTACGATTAAGTTAATTTGACTACTTGTATGTTCGAGATACAGGACTTTAGGCAAAAAACGGAGAAAGATTTTTGTATGTTTTGTAGATTCAGACTTTCACTTAGATAGGACAGAAAGCTTTGTTCTTTCCTGTTAATTGTTTCTACTCGTATAGGGTTCAGTACTGAGACACCAAAAAGTCTAAGATCGAAGGCGCTCTTTCGATGTGGCACTTGAATTCACTGCGCGCAGCGCTATCTGAGAGGCGCGCGATTTCCGTTATTTATCCAGGGATTTTTTTCTCCGTGTCGAGAAATTTCTGGACTTTTCTTGACATTCTGATACAGTACGGTTTTCTCAATTCGATCGAATACTTCTTGTACGTAAAATCCAAGAGAAAAGCACAAAATTTTTCCTGTTTGAAGACTTTTTTTAAAGCGATTCACTTACAGAATCGTCTTTTCTCTTACAATCTATTAAGCATCAACACTGTGATGAAAAGCCATCCACAAATCTTAGCCGAGCGAAAATGCCTGATAAAGGTGGAACATGATCTTCTTTTGGCTGCTGCGGCGCACTCTGAAGATCATTCCATCAAAAGAGTACAATATTGAAATCACTGAGATTCAAGCTACCGAATGACCACTAAAAGTATAAAGGAAAAGGAAAATGTCCTCGTCTCCAAGGGCTTGAATTAGCTGCGCAGCTACATCTCACTCTATATCGAATTCGATAAATATCTCCGCAATTTCTTTACTTATATTTCGTTTACAGCGATTTTCTTTGTTTCCTATCGGAGAATCATCCTTGCTTTCTTCATTATACAACCTCAGTATGTGTTGAGCTTTTCCCTCATTTTTTTTGCTTTCTTTTATTCCGAAACAATGAGAGAAACCACAAAAGCTTCACGTGTAATGGCGGCTGTCGTTCGGGACGGGTAACAACATGTACGAGCGAGTGTTTCTTTTTTGTTTTGGCGAGAGAACTGGATACATTCGACTAGAAGTGCGCTTTGAAAGAGAATACACTCATTCTTGTGGTAAACGATCTGCATCTTCTTTTCAAAAGAATTTGACGAACGCTCTGCAATCGTCCTTCGCGTTCTCCACTTTACAAAATCAGTTGTATTGATTGAAATAATGGCTACTACTCTTAGTCATTCAATGGCTAAATGTCAAGCAATGTTAACTAAATTAAAGCTGTTCCAGGAGACGAAAAGTTCTAGGTTTTTATAAAAGTTCAACGCTTTGAGGTCATTTTTGGGCGAATTTGTTTGGCAAATTGAAAATGGTCACTTGTTAAAGGTTATAAGTTTTTACATTCTTATGATATGTAATAGCTCCATATTTTCGTGTTGGGTTTGAAATAATTCGTGATTCAATTACAAATTGTTGAAAACAGTGATCGGAACAAAGACTGATGATTTTTGGACTTGGGGCGATTTTTGTTCTTCCAGGTTTTTCCTCTTCCAAATCCTCTAGCTGTCCAGATCAAATACACAACCTCTTTCCAATCCAATGCTGCTGATGCCTTGAGTAATTGACATTTTGTCAATATATGTCGCCCTTTCAAAGCTTTTTTTTCTAACCAGTTTTCTGGAACAGATGTGCAATACCACCTCAACGTATAATTTAGTTATAACTATGAATAACTAATAAATAAATATTATAGTGCGTTAACATTTTTCTGCTGTGTTTTCGTTTATAAGACGGATTCTTTATTTATTGTAAACAGTTCTCGTGTACACAATAAACACTGAGTACAATAGCCCCTCTATAATGTTAGCGAACAATTTTGAAGTCGTTTCTACATCTGCAAAGCAATCCTAATCCT
The DNA here is from genome assembly GCA_019055375.1 of Parelaphostrongylus tenuis. Classification (NCBI taxonomy): domain Eukaryota; kingdom Metazoa; phylum Nematoda; class Chromadorea; order Rhabditida; family Metastrongylidae; genus Parelaphostrongylus; species Parelaphostrongylus tenuis. The sequence goes on along the minus strand of JAHQIW010004110.1, from coordinate 127,967 downwards.
GTTATTTACATTTGAGCCATGCATGTGTGGTCTGTTATGAGCACCTATACAGTGCAATAATACACGTGTTGTGGCCTTGCATTCTCGTCAGTTGCACGGTGCCTTTCGTCTTGAGCCAATCACTCTTGGGAAAGAACCACATACGTGGCTCAAAAATGTATTGTAAATTGAAATTTGAACGTGGTCGTAAGAAATCACTTGAATCGAATGGTAATCTTAATCCTAAGCCTTTTTTGTAGCCTCAATTTGTTTTTCTTATCTATCTATTTTTATTAGTCTCTTACAAAATCATGCGATATTCTCGAAATCAAATCTATACATAGTTATGCGAAATGATTAGAGATGTTCAACTTAAAGGCGATCAACGAATTACAACGGGACTGCCAGGAATGAAATCAGTATATAATCAGAAATTAATAAACGCTTCCGACGCGGTGAACTAATTCTTTGCGATTGTCGTTCTACTCTCCACATTGCAAAATGAGAGAAGGGCCTGAAAAGGGCTCAAGGATTTTAAAATTAATTCTAAATGCCATAATCACCGTACCTATGGGTTGAAAATGTGCCCAAAAGGTTTGCAGTGTAAGCTATGAGGTTTCTTTTGTATTTCAGACGAAAGATTCAAGATACTTGATTTTCGTAATTTTGGCCTTGATATCGGTTCTGCCTATTTTTTCTTCGAATATGTAGACGCAGAAATTCTGCATTCTTTGTCATTTTTGTTTTATCGCGAACAGGTGATTATAGTTAGATGCGATGTTCTGTATCTTTATCATTTTAGATATGCGACGTCGTCGGAGTTCTGGAGAAAGTGAAACCTCTACAGATTCGTGGTCTGTGATTCAGGTGATATAATGCAGAGATCTGTTTTTTTCCTTGGAAGTTTTTTTTTCGTTCTAATTTTACTATCAAGAAAGTGGATAGAGAATGGAGAAAGAGCTTTTCTGTTCTTTTTGTTTTATAAGTGCTAGATGAACTGCGCTTTAGGTTGTTACGAGTAACCATTTTATTATTCATCAGATTTCGTTTGCTTCTGTGCTTGGAAGAAAAATTTCCATGAGGATTTAGTTGGAATAGTTCTTCTACGTTTGTTCTTTCTGTCCAATTTTAGCTTCCCATCATATTAGACCAAGTGGCGCTGCTTACAGTTCCCATATTATCACCTTAAAATTCAAAAAATAAGGAAAAAGAGTGACGATAAGCTAATGTGGGCTCGTGCAATCATAGTAGCATAATGCACTTTTTATTGATATCAGTTTTTTTAATGAAGCATTTTTATGCTAGTTTTGTGATTAAGTCATCTGTTTGTCGCAGATTACCGGGAAAAAATTTAGTGATGCACTCTTTTTTCATACTTCTTCTGATCACTTCTTGCTTTTTTGCGAAGCTTTGAGTAGTAATGAATTCCAGAATTTTTTGAATGTATGAGGAATGTGCACTAGCGACTCCCGCGACTAGAGCGCATGTGGCGCAGTGGTTGGATGTGCCGTGCGTCGCACACGAGGTCAATGGTTCGATCTCGCGCTCATGGCTCACCAAGCCATCCATCCCTCCGGGGTCGGTAAATTGGTACCAGACAGGTCTCAGACTTGTTTGGGAGGATAAGCAGCACTGACTCGGTTCAGCGGAGGAGCGTCATTGCAAAGGCCAGATATGCATTCAATCACCTCAAACGAAGTTGAAATTGAAGTCGAATGCATGGCGCATCCCTCAGGGATTGATCAACACCGAGAGCTTTATCCTTATCCTTTATGAGGAATGTGATCATCATCACCAGTTTTTTCTTCTTGTCTGCATTCCTTCGAGTCTTTGGAGATACAGGGCCGAAGCAGACATTAGGAGAGAATTATAGGGCCGTGGAGCCGTGCTTTTTGGTGATACTCCTGACCACATCCTCCTATCGTGATCATTGCAACTCCTGATATCAATCTCTGATATGCTGCTGTAGTTGTTTGGTTTTGGGCGTGTGTAGTCGACAACGAATGCCACTATCGTAAACAGATGTTTGGCGTCTCGACAATGCCACCACCGACCAGTCAACCGATCGCCGACGATGTTGTATGCGTAATTGTTAAGAACGGGTAGGATGGACCACGCTTAGGACATTTGCGCTTTAATAGGTCGGGTTTCATTTGAGATCGGTGACATCCAACAGCTGTCTGTTGTTCATCTTATTAGTGTCTCTGCTCCAGAGACTACGGTATTGTATGCATAATTGTGCACTATAGAACAGGGTAGATCGCGCTCAAATTGTCTTCATTAGCTTGGACTTCTTCTGAAAGTGGTGAAAATCTATAATTCATCAATGTCTCTGCTTCAGAGAATAGTTGAATCTCGCGAAACCTCACCCGACGAGATCGAAGTTGAGTCGTCATTGGACTCTGAGCATTGGGAGAGCAATGATGAGGTCAGTATTTTTCATCTTCGCAAATTTCTACTATGTTCGTTTGAATTAAGGAAATGTTTTGCTGGGGAAACTGTTAATGATTGAAAATGGCGCGGAAATAGCACACATGGGTTCAATTTTCGTAGTTGGGCGGGGAAGCCTAGAGCATTTCTGGAACAACAAATATCTTTAGTTCTCTCAGTTTTACCGTCTCACTATTGTAAACGAAAAGACACACAGAATCCTCTGAATTTGTTCAAATCCATTCTTACCTCTCATATGTCGAGTGTTTCGTGGATTTGTGCTGATTGGTAGGTCAACCTTGTCACAAAAAGTGGCTGGTCACTTCTAGTCTAATTTCAAGCAAAAAAATGAATAATGTAGTTTCGCTAATTTTGGTTCTGTCCTAAAAGAAGCGGGTAGTTTAATCACGTTAACGAAAAGTGTCTGAAAAGAAGAGAAAGTCAGATATTGTTGCTAAAAGTGCAAAAGGAGAAAGGACCTGTAAGAGAGGTTTTTTTTTAATGAAATAATTTGCTAGCAGTGGACTAAATCCGTACGGAATACTCAGACAAGAAAATGGCTTACGAGATCGGGAGCGGAATCCAGTTCCCATATGACCACTTTTTACATAATTAATGGAGATGAGAATACGGGATATTCAAGTTTTTTGTTTTATTTAAAGGATCCTCAAGACAATGAGGAAGACGAGAATGACTCCTTAGAGGAATTCGAACAGTCACAGGAAACGGATAGTGATCAACCAGGTGACTGCGAGGTATGAAATCCTCATGATTCATGATTTCCAAGACAGTTGCTTCCATTGTCATCCAATAATATTGAGTGAATAGCAAAACTCTGAACCTCTGGCGGGAGTTGAACTCACTTCTTACCCTCTCAGGGGAGCGCAGTAACCACTGTATTACCGGGCTCCTGTTCTGCTTACACTTTTTCTGTGATGTTATTTCTAACAGTTTTTCTGTGATATAAAGTATGTTTTTGCCAGCAACCAACCGCCAACGGTTTGGCCTCATAAGCACATATCAGCAGTTACGCTGACAGCTATTAGTTAGTTTTAGTGGGAGTCAGTGGGTATGGAGTCAATGAGATCACTTTTGTTTACCGCTTTTTCGCACTGGTATCACGGTATGACTATAGTTCAATTAATGTTTTGTGATAGCCAGAATTTTGAACCGCCGGCAGGAGCCGAACCCGCGTCTGAGCCCCTTTTTTGATTAGCTTTATGAATTACTACCGTACGTGAATTATACCAGGGTTATGTGTTGTATTGTGGTCAGAGGTGCTCTGCAATGTGTTGTTTGTTGTTGGGTGGCGCCCTCGGCAAACCGAACTCTCTATCATTCCGGAGCTGGCAGAGTGACACCAGACATATGTGGGAGTACACAAACGCTTGAAGTAATAAATTCGTAGTCTCTGTATTGTTAAGATCAATTAATGCATTCATTCACCGCGATGTTTTGTGAAGTCAAATGTAGGGGGTATTCTCAGCGATAAATAAGCGCTAAACATTTTATCTGTTTTTCTATGATTATGATTTTTCTATAAAATCTATCAAAATCAGTATTCCTCTACATGTTAATGGAAACTAATGAAACGGAGAAGAAAACCCTAAGTAGATATTCCACGTTAGTATCGTATACCTCGTGTCCTAATTGTTGGCAGGCAGCTTTCTTGGGCCAAGAACTTTGATCGCTACGTTTAGCGCAGATAGTAGGCTTCTTGAAGAAGTTAAGGTGTCAGGATTTGTAGAGATTACTTTTGAAGATGTGGGAACTATGTTAAGTTTTATCAAAGGTGAACTTCGTGCTTCGTGCTTGTTACACCAATAAACGAATCAGCAGAACATTTTCAAACTTTTTTAGATTTATTGTAGTACGCGCAGTCAGGTGTTCACTTTGAATACTATTCATAAATGATCTAAATTTCATCAATTCCTTCCTAAATTGAAACTCTGTGGTCTTTCTCTATTTTAGCGTTTTCTCCTTTAAGATCGTCGACGAGGAGGAAGCAATGCAAATGGCCTGCTCTCGATATTTCATTTCTGCGGATAAGATAAGAAAATCGCTTGATTTGCTAGGTAAGGATCTTTTGTGTCTTCATACGTCCAATCAAAGACATCTAACACCTGTATGTTTTATGCAATAATAATTTACTGGACGGTAGAAACAAGTAATTTTGGTACATATTTATTATTTACGATTCCCCCGATCTACTAAGATCAAGTGAATGGGTGTGGTGAGAAACTGGGAATGCTTCAGCAGGCCTGTTTCAGGATTTTAGAGAGAGAGTCATCGATAACGTTCATGAAGACAGATTTTCAGTTACCAACTGAACTTATACCGAAATCCGGAGGTCTTCGTAGATGGTGCTGATGCTTTGAGTATAATAGATCACATTAATTAGAATTTCCTTCTAATTCCAGAAAACTTACCATTATGGAGAATGTTATACAAAACTTCTCCAATTTCTGAGATCCTGTGATAGATAGAGCGTAAACTTTTTGCTGTCACGCCAATATAGATCTGTTTTCAAAAGCCGAAGTAAACAATGTAGCCATTGTGAATGTTCCATAGCGTCGACTGTTTTTCAACCTCGCAATAAACATTTAATATAATTCTTAAGAATATTCAAAGCCTTATCGAGGTTATCACACTAGAGCCATACACATTTTTCGAAAGTTTCGCCCTCTTCGTCAGTGGCCCACACCCCTCATTAAGCCCTGCCAGTGTCTACCAGCCGCGATTCATCGACTGAAAAATGGTGATAGCACAATGTTATTGTACAATGTGCTGTAGCCCCAAACGTCTCCCTCCTTGCTATAATGCAGGGCTTAATGTGGGGCGTGGGCCACTGACTAAGAGAGCGACATCTCCGAAATACGTGTATGGCTATAGCGTAATGACCTTGGTAAGGCTTTGAACATTCTTAAGAATTATATTGTGAATGTTTTGGGCTAAAAGCACGCCATGATCACCATTGCTTTCTGTAATCATCTGCAGAAGCGTAACCGAACGGATTCTGCTCTGTCGATAGGCTCGTCGATTATCGTACTTGTAATGATTGACTAGCTTCTTATGAATTCTATGATACCTTTCCTTCGAGTGCTTTATTAAGACCACGCTCAAATTTCAATAGATCCTTTCATTATTATTTGAGCCAACATGTCAATAATAATAATGAAAGGATCTATTGAAAATTGATCGTGGTCTTAATAAAGCACTCGAAGGAAAGGTATAATATGATAAAAATACCAGCCAGCTAGCAATCGAGTGCGAAAACATTCTGTGTTAGGTGAATGTTTCACCTGACATAGAGTGTAAAGCGTAGGTCGTTGTTAACTATATATAAGGAGTATGACGCTCCCGAGAGAACTGACTATGAAAAGATCGACAGACGACGGGTTCTGCCCGGCTGATGAGTCTGTAAGGACGAAACACGTGTCTCGGGCTGTACAAGAGCCCTTACCAGACCACATGACATGTTGGCTCAAATAATAATGAAAGAATTCTATGATACTATAAAACCATTCTTAACTGAGATTTCGAGCGGAAGTCTGGAACTTCATCCATCTTCAATGTCATGAACCTTAAGCAGAAAATTGCAAATTGAAATCGAACGACACCCATCAGCGAATTTTGAGAGGGCAGCTGTGGAACCATCAACAAAACACGTTTTTTTTTTCCTTGCAGCTGTGTGGTACGAGAGGGTTTCTAATTTGTTTTTATAAATTGCTCGTTTTGCTGTATGTTATTGTTTGGTTGAAAAAAGTGTCGAGTGCTCCAATGGCTCAATCGAATGCGACATAGAGTATTGTACATCTTATTGAGCTTTCGAAGAAGAGTTGGTTTTCCTGTTGCTGAGATTTTGCCACCATTTTTAGATTTAAAAAATGATTATTTTGTAAACGTTCCATCCAATGACATCTATATTTTAATCTGAACTCTCAAATATTGCATCTTCACAGTCACATAATCATGCAGATCATGGGATGGCTTCTGTCTCGATGTTATTTTTTTACTGGGCAGTACTTTCCCATCCCGGCTTTTTACAAGTCTTGCTTTTTTAAGTTGCCACCACTTACTGAACAGTGACTACGCTGTTGTCAGATTGACACTGATTTCCAAACACTGTATTTGGCTTAGTTGTTCTTGCGAAAGGAGATGTTGGACTTTGAAATCTGTGAGAGTATTACCTTAAATTACCTTCCGAAAAAATGTAACTCTGCTGTACTTTGCACTTCGACGCTTACGACCGTTAGCCTTTAGCTAAGGCTAAATGGTAACCATTAGGAGCGTGGATTGCCAGGAAAGCTCTCGGCGTTGATCAATCCCTGTGGGATCAGTCATGCATTCGTCTTCAATTTTTAACTCGTTTGAGGTGATTGAATGCATATCTGGCCTTTACAACAACTCGCGGTGCTCTCTCGCTAAATCGAGTCAACGCTGCTTATACTAAGACAGATCTAAGACCAATCTGACACCATTTTACCTACCCCAGAGGGATGAATGGTTTGGTGAGCCATGAGCGCAAGATCGAACCATCAGCCTTGTGTGCGACACAGACCACCTCTAATCAGTGCGCCACGTGAGCTTTTTCTATATATTTATAGAGGTCGAAAAATACTGCATTAGGATCGTGAGTCGTCTTTTCTCTAACCTCGACGTGATCATCAATCATAAATTCCTTGTTGAGAAACGAAGTCGAAAATTCACAACGAGCACGAACGGCAATGGACGATCGTCTCGAATCAACGGCACTGAAGAATACGAAACTTGTCAAAACATTAGCAGATTCAAAAATGTTTTCGACATCTCGTGCCTTGAGCTTAATTACCAAGGGTTATATGATTACACATAGATATACGTAAAATTCTATTTTATCGATATAGGCGCGTTCCAAGCTTCATTTGTGGGCGTAGTCATTCTGGATCATAAGTAGCTGTGTCGGTTTAATATGTCTTCTCCCACCCAAAGAGATTATATCGGATGACGCACTGGAAAGTTCAGTAGACGTTGTTACGCAAAGCGATGTGGGAAAGCTTGCAACATTTCATAAAAACTTATCTCCGTTGGCGTTCCTGATTGCCCAACTGCCGCCGTTTCACATATAAATCGGCGAATATTTTGATATGATTAGACGTCTTTCAGATGCCGAATGCTGTTCAAGCTTTTCAAAACTGCCTCCTTTTCTGTTTCCTCTTTCGCGTGACATGACGAGGGCGATGGCAATGCTTTTCATAACTGCATCAGCAGCGATTCTCTTCACGAAAGGTGTTCGAGTTGCCGAACTACAGAGTGCACAACGCCGGCACGAGGTGAATTTTAGAACAATTAATTATGAATGTAATCGAATATTAGAAATCTATGAATTTTGAAAATCTATGCTGGATATCATGTTTTTCTTCGCCGCTTTTTTATAGACCTAGCTCAAACAGTATTAATCTGATAAGGATATAATATGTTTTAGGCCATGTCCAGGTGCTATACATGCGCGTGTTTCTTCCTACCGGGACCCATCAGTAGCACCGTCCCTCGCTTCACTTGATCACCTGAGGTTGTACTCCTGCATACTCGGCGTCGATTCCATTATGGAGGAGTATACTTTCAGGGGATCGGCTGGTACCGAGGGACGGTGCTGCTGAAGAGTTCCAATAGGACGAAAGAGGCGCATGTATAGCATTTGGACATGACTCAAAATATGTTATATACTTATCAGATTATTATGTTTTTCAGTGAAATTAGTGATTGTTGTTTTTGGATAACTGAACAATCTAAATTCGACTCCTCCCTCATTGATATTTGATTTACCTTCGTGTTTTTGAAGATTCTAGGACTTTACAAAAGTATTTGGCTATGTATATCTAAAGCAAAGCTCGAGAATTACATATTTTCTCTTAGGATCAAGGATTTGATCTTAATATTGTAAACTATTCGATTTCCAATGGTTACTTCTTTATCTAGCGTCAGTTCAAGAAATATGCACATTCAGGCTTTTGTTCCCGGTCAGCAGAGCCGGGAGGGTTTCGGACGGGCGTTTGCGCCTCTGTTTGTTCGACGATCTACTTTCAATATTTCACCATCGGTATGTTGGTGGGGAATTTTTTTAAAGTTTTTGTTGGGAACCCGGTTTTTTTTTTGTCAGAACGTCATTCACCATGTTTACGTAAAAAGAAACAAGAGAAATTGGCAACGAGCTATAAAAATTATCTGACCTGAACAAATTTGCATTTGATTATAGATTGTGTAAAAAATCCGTTCCTTTCTTCTTTCATTACGATTGTGGCAATGAAATTGCATGGTTTTCATATTATTCAAATGCTCATTTTTTTTGCGAACATTTTGGTATACAACTTGATTATACTTGATTAAAGATGGAGCTGTCCTGGGAACAAATTCACTTGCTACTTATGCACAAATGGCGCGTAGGGGTAAATGCTAGTGAAGCAGCGCGCTAGATCAATGGAGCTTGAGGAGGTGATGCGGTTGCGGAAAGGACGGCTTCTGGCCTTGATCAGTTCATATGGCATTCACTTTGACTTCTTCCAGACTTTATCCAGTTCATGCAGAATGTTGACAATGGTCTTGAGGGCAACAATCGAACTCCTCGGCCAGCATCGGCATGTCATTGAGGGGATTCTCCTCTACATCAACAGCAGCTTGAAGACCAACTTACTGTGGGCGGCCCGCGGTCCGAGCATGACTGATCCTTCAGACTGTCCTTTCCATCTTTGAACTTCGCTTAGCACTTCCCAACCCCCAAGCTCCATTAATCTTGCGCGCCGTTTCACTAACATTTTCCTACGCGCGCCATTCGTGCATGAGTAGCAAGCGAGTTTGTTCCCGAGACAGTTGTTTACCAAAATGTTCGCAAGAAAATGTGCAATCAAGCGACATCAAAATCGTGCAATTTCACTGTCAAAAGTTTATTGAAAACCAAATGGCACTGACTTTTTTCACACAAACTGTAAAAAAACGATGATCACACAATATCACGTGCCATCACCATAAATAACGTTTCTCCGGCGACACTACCACAACGTGTGTTTGACTCTGACGTAATAACCTCGAAAAGGCTTTAAACATTCCCACAGACAACCTGCTGAAGTCAGTGGTCTAATATATCATAGATGTTTGATGTCAGATATGCAGATGACTTTTTTCTGAACCGGATTCACTCTGATATTTTCTAATACTAATAAAAAATAAGTTTTTGTACACCACTTTACACTATTGGTTTTATTGTAACATCATACCACCGCAATAGGCGGTCAAAAAAATTAGAAAAATAGTTTGTCATGAGAAGAACAAAAACTAGAGAAAGCGCTACCGTCGGTTGTGCCGTTAATTTTCTTGTTAGAATTTATTTCAGTGTAAACGTGGGGAAAAGTCTACTCGACCCTCGACTTCATCATGGTCAGCACCTTCACAATCAGTCAAAACACTGCCGTCGGTTGTGCCGTTGATTTCTAATTCCACGCCATTATTGGAGGTGAGAATGTTATGAATACTATTTCGTAAAACTTTATTGACCCGCCTTTACACTGTTTCCTTTTTTCACTCTGCGGATCTCAGTCCTTCTAACATTCAATTCGTTTTTTTCGTCTTCTTCTTGAACATCGTGGAATACTGTCTGAGCGAGTATCTTTGCAATCTCGAGGATAACGTGGCTGTGGTATTCCATAGAACGTTGTTGTTGATTGTCGGGGAGAGTTGGCGGGTGGAGCTCATTTCCACGCGTCTCACGACGAGCATCACAGCCATTCGGCCACTGTGCCCCCTAAGAGTAGTACACGGAACACTTTTGTGTTTTCCATCCGGGACCAATACTGTGGTCTCTCGAAGTAGTACAGCCTGATACTCGGACCCCATCAAAATTCGACATATTTACGGTAATGTTTCTCTTTGATAACTCTGGAACGGACATCTCTACCGTGTCGTTCCAAGGGCTCCCCTGAGAACTTTTGTTAGGTTGATCGGAAATCAGTGAGGCGGTGGTATACAATAGACCTTGGCGTTGTGTTTTCTTAGCAAAGTTAGTTGTGTATTCTATCGTTTGTATATGGTACAAACGCTGAGTTTTTGTTCGCTGTACAGAACTTTAGGAGATTTTGGCCTACTGTAGTTTAGAATGAAAGACGGAAAAGAGTAATTTTAAGGATTTTTTTATATGAAAAAAATTTTGGTACTGTTCTATTATGACGGCGCCACTTGAGGCCTTCGATGAGAACGTATTTTTTATTTTTGCAGAACGTTTCTCTAATTTATCGATAGCTCAAATCAAGTGAATCTCAATGGCATGTTTAATTTCTCAAATAGCTTATTTTTGGCGCCGTAGCAGTCAAAATAATACTTTGTTTCTCATTCGATGACTCCTCACTGCATAAAAGTTTTGTTGCAGTGAACTTTTGATCGTTAGATAGAGAAAATCTTTTCAATTATTATGGTATTTTTTGTTTTCGGAAAGGACTTCTTTGCGCTTTGTAACGACCGAAAGAATATTGGGTATCACATTCAATGAGCATTTCTAGTCGGTTAGGGTGCGTGTACGGACATTCTCTCTGAAGAGCAAACAAATTTGCTCAATCAGACAGATTTGCTTTATTTAATGGTCAAAATTTTGTTATAAAAAAACTTTTATCAGACGAGAAATCTTCAAATGTAAAACAAAATCTCATTTTGACTGGCATGGCGTTAGAAACAAGCAGAGCGAGATATTAAATAAACCTTTACAATCCACTCGATTTAAGCTATCAGAAAATCAGACATTTGTCAGATAACAGCAAGGGACACTCTTTTTACCGAAGGCCTAAAGTGGCGCCACCATAATAGAACAGTACCGAAATTTTTACCAACTTTTAACGTGAATCGGCAGCTTACAATATCAATGTTGTCTTGAGCCCCAGCAAACCGTGTATAGGCATAAAGTGTAACGTTCGCTTTAGCAATTTGTTATCGGAATAAGAATTTGGTGAAGGGAAGGGTCGGTGACAACCGGTAGCAGGACGATGTTCCCTTGAAGAAGTCATCTGAAGGAGATTCACGCCCATTGGCGTCTTTTAAAGAGCTTACAGAGTAATTTTGATGGACTAAACTGACAGCTAGAGAACCTTCTCAAAATAGAAAGTTTTGAAAAGACCAAAGATCCGTTACACATGTATCAAATGAAGAATAAGGAGATCGTAGTGCATACAACGTTTTTTCTTTCTTAAAAAAATGATATGTTTCCTGATTGCATTGTGACTTGCGACGGTCAGTGGATTTTTGTACCACAACCGATAACACTTTTCGTAACGGTTGGGGAAAAACATTCCCATAAAACATGAATAAAGCTGTGGTAACTGCATTGTGGTGAGCAGTGCATGGATTTATTCACCACAATTTTTTGATCTCTGAAGAAATCAACGATTTAGAAGTATTACTCCATAAGCAGTAGAATGGAGCACGAACGCAATATCTATGGTTGTCGATGTTGTTCAATGAAAAAAAACTCCACTTCATGCATGATTACACTTGTATCGCTAAATCGTCACTGTCAAAGTGCAGGCAATTCGGACAGAAAAAAGGGAATATATTCACTGTAGATTCCTGGTGTTTTTACTGCATTTATTGCAATGTTTTCGTGTTTCATATATACTTAGAAGAATTGAGTGGTGAGCAAAAATGCGACCTCAGGCGGGAGTCGAACCCGAGTTTCATCCCTACCTGGGACGAATGAATGGGACGGGATTGGATGTCCTCGGTACGGTAAGTGAAACGCGGGTTCGACTCCCGTCTGATGTCGTATGCGCACCACTCAATCCTCTTAGGTATACTCACTGTATTTTTTTAGCAAACAATCATAAACTCTATGAAAATAAATCGTGAAAAGCTTAAAAATATGCTGTCAGGATGTATTAAATCATGAGGCTGTTATTCTACTATCCATTTACAACAGATAACATTCCGACTGATTTTGCCTTTTTTGTAGAAAAAACAAGTTGATTGCAAGCTAGTCAGCCAAAAACTTCTTATAATTCTAACTGAGGAGAACCGCGGGATTCTTAAAACTGCGTATCACCAAAACCACCCTTAGGATCGACGTTTCACCAACAGTTTGTCGATTTTTCGAACACGTCTTGTACGATCGAGCAGTTAATGATCACCCCTTCAATGAAATCGCGCAGTCATAAACTTCTGATTCTACTGTGGTAGTCAAGTGAAATTATTTTTTGAATCATGTAGATTCTGCTGGTTCCTATTTCATTTGGTAGAGTTTGGTGACTGCGGAGATATTTGTTCGAGAAGTCGAAAGTAAAAAACCAACGTTAAATTCCTGATTATCCGCCATCTCAGAAATGTGAAGTAATAATCTTGAAATGTCTCATATACTTCACACTTCCTTGTTTTTTTCCAATTTTCTCATTTTATGGAGCTTTTGCCGATTTCTTCTCAGCGAATGAATTATTACTTAAGAAATTCGCTCATTTTCTTTCACTTTAGTGGCTGTTTTTGATATTAGACGACAGACATGTATCATCGTACTTTGTTCTTTGCTTTTTGTTTTAATCTTTTTTTTTGGAGAGTCCTCGGTTCTCAATCCTCAATGAGCTTTCAGATCGACGAATCCAATTTCCTTACACGTCCTAAGACTGTGGCTCGGATGTCAATATCACGTCATACAAAGGTGACCTTTTCTGGTAACCATGAATTCTAATCTAGCTGAAAGATACAATCTAATAACATCTCGTGAGCCTTTCTTGAGCTCTGTTATGGTACTTAGACAACGCTAGACACTTGTTTCTGCATTACAATCTCATCAGTAGCACGGTGCTTTATGATTCAGCTGATTCATTGCACAAAGATATACACCCTACATATAAAGGAGTCAACGCCGAATTATTCACAAATTTGCCGCATGTCAGGTGAGGTCTATAATAGCAGTCGAATGTAAAAGTATGATTTATTTAACCATCCATGAGCTGTCGACTGGTGATATGGGTAAATTTTATCAACCTGATAAGCGGTAATTCTGTAAATCATTCGGCGTCGATCCCTTTATGTGTAAGGGTTGTAACATCCTGCAAGTGACTGGCTCAACCGAAAGTCATTGTGCTACTGATGAGGCTGTAATGCCGAAACACGTGTTTAGCACTATATAAGGGCCATAACAAACATGAAAGACGCAAAATGTGCTATCGGATTAAATTGTTTTGAGCGAAGTCCATAAAAGCAGTCGATTATAGAGGTCTAATTGAAAGAGTAGACTATTAGGATACGTTTGCGATAAAAGTTTTATGCTTCTACTGGACAATGGAAGTGAAATGGAAAACAAACGCTATAAGCATTCAAAACATCTAAAAAAGATTTTGCTCGAAAAAATTATTTCTATTCTAAACAAAATGTCAAAGTGGTTCTGAGACATCTATATGTTGCTATTACTAGCTGGATAAGTGTAATTGTTATTCCCTAAAAGATTTGAGTTGATGTTTTTTCTCGGGTAAATCGTTGACATTCAATTAGTTATTACTGGATTTTTGCGAAATCTTAGTATGTTTTAGCAGCGGGCGAGTGTTTGTCAACAAGACAATGACCGACAAACTCAAGAGACTGTGAAACGTCCTCGAGTCGACACTCCGTTATTGCCTGTTCCGATCCAGAATCCAGTTGAATTACTGCATGTGCATATCTGGGTTTATATGATTTTTCAAAGAATTAGCAAGTTCTATGTTTTCTAGTATGCAACGAACTCTTAAGGTCGCCACAGTGTTCGAAAGTGGAAATGCCTTGTGGTTTAGGAAAAAAAAGAGAAAAGAAGACAAATGCATGCCTTGTTCTTCAACTTTTTTTCTCCTTCACAGTAGCTGTTTATTGTGATTGTCACACTTTCGGCAAATAATCGTCAGCAGCTTCCATATCATTTATTCAAGTCCTTTTTTTCAACCTTTCATGACCGTTTGAATGACGCGTGTCATTGGGGAGGGCTATGTGTGCTGTGAAATCAATCCATGTTTCTTGCCGAACCCACGGAAAGCTGGCGCTCACTGGGTTTTTTGAGATATTCGTTCTTCTGTTGTTCGATTCTCAGAAAAAAAAGAAGGGAAGAAGAAATCACAAGTCAAAATAAGGCAGCTTTCGATGGGTGAAGGAGGAAAAAATTGAGCTAGATTTTTTCGGTTATTTTTCTACTTTTGGAAGTCAAGGGCACGACAATTCAGGTTACCGTTGGTTAGAATTCCATTGTAAAAGTTATATGAGCGTGTGCCAATGGAGAGAGGTTCTTGCATCGTTTTCAATGACGTCTTTAGGATTCGCTGAATTTTAACCACACCGGACTCTCATCTGTAATGTTGCGACAGTTCCAGATTACTTTATGCTTTGATCTAAGCACATTGAGCCAAGTCAATAAATCTAGTAGACCAGCAAACACTGATGTATACAAAGACCAATGACGTCACTGGCATTGGCTACTTTTTCGAGCGAAGAGTTTGTTCAGAAAATGAACTCGTAAAGAATCGAGCACGACTTTTGTTAATGACGTTCCATTCGTTCTATGAACAAACTGCAGACAGTGCAAATTTATAGATCTTTCACTAAGTCTACTCGGTTTCAAACTAATTACATCATCTAATGCGCTAACTGAAGTCTTAAAACCCAAGGTGTTCTTGCTGAAAGAAGTGAAGTGAATTCGATAATGTAATATTGACGATCAGGACAGTTTGTAGTGCAAATATCGTCGCAAGCACCAAGCGACTAACCGAGGGTTTACTCGGTCCGTTTCAAGGTTTAAGAATTAAAGGCTAGAAAATTCCAAGAAATCTTATGTTATTTCTGCTTAATGTTATGAGAGGTGAGTAAGCGGTGGCCTCGGTGGTATAGTGGTAGCACTCGCCCTGGTATGGGTGAAACACGGGTTCAGCTCCCACCTGAGGTTGAGTTTTGCTCACTGCTCAGTTCTCTTAGGAGTATTTTGAGGGCTCAGAACTGCGAGCACCCTATCATTCTCACAGTATCAGCGAAAACATAAATGAACTCGAAGACTTCATTTCAAGAACTTATGCTGAAGTGCTGAAGCGATAATGCCTTCTCCTGAAAGTCTTTTGGCCAGAGAGTATTCGCCGCTTTGTGTGGTTTTAATCCGCTTCTTTTCGTTTTGCGTCATTGCATAGTTTTCTGAAACCTGTCACTGGCCAAAAAAACTAGACGTTGTGGAAGATTTTGTCGATTCAATATTCTTTTTGTTGATAAGTAGTTCCGAGGTTGATAATAACAGCAGTTTTGAATACAGTAGTAGTAATACAGTACGATTATGTTACGTGGCTAACGTTCCGGCGGTTTCGCCAATTTCAGAGCCTGGAAGAGTCAAATCGAAATGCAATCTGCTCAGCCAAACACTTTCATAACCAAAGCAGATAGAACTCAGTATTTAGGCATTAAACCGCATGGTGAACTGCTTTTTCATGTACTCACCGTTTTGTCGTTTTTCTATGGCCCTCGAGGCATTTTATACTTTATCACTCTGTCATGGAAACTCCAATGAATTATTGGAAGACTTGAAACGACTAAACGGCTCTGAAGAAGGCGAGACTCGCCGAAACGTTAGCCACTCTATTTATCGTGCTACATTACAATTCTATTCAATAAATGCTGTTATTATCAATATCGGAACTGCTTATCGGAAAAAGCACTAAAATTCTGCGACTATGGGAAAGTTAAGAGACAATCGGTCCTGGGAGTTACTCTGTTTGATCTCTGTTTAGCGAGTTTACAAAAATTTTGGTGGAATAGTTTCACACTGGAGGAGTGTTTCCTGCACTCTGTTTTCTGAACGTCATGTCTTAAAAGCCTATCACCAAAATTCGCAGTTAGTTACTGAGAAATATCTCACCCGTATATGTACACTCCCCCACCGCCCCCCCCCCCCTCCCACCCTCTCCATCCCTACCCAAATGTCGAACGCGAAGGGGCGACGTAGTCCTTGTCGTCGTCGTTCACGGGCCTATGGGTGCGCCCGCCATGGTCTCGATACTCGTTGGCCCATTGAACTATCTGTCGGAAGGGGCGGGTTCGAGGAATGTCGGCCGCAAGTTCCTTGCCGGCATCGTCAGGAATTCGGATCGATAGCGGTTTTTTGCATTGGAGGGCGCCAGCGCCCTTCACCGCTCATGATTCAAACAAGGAGACCAGGAGAGAGAAAGCAGAGAGAGAGAAACGGACACTGAGCGATGTACTCTACGCGCTGAACGCTGTGGGCGGTGCGATCGAGTCGGTCTGTGTTTGTGTATGTGTATGTGTATGTGAATGTATGTGGTGTGTGTATGGTATGTATGTGTATGAGTGCGAGCGTGTATGTGTGGGTGTGGGTGTGTGTGTGTTTCACTCGTCGATTTCAATTTCTGTGCCAGATACGCGATGAGCCGTCCCCTGATCGTTGAGCCATCACCACTAGCCGTCGTTCCGGTGTCTATCTCAAGAATACCACAGGTGAACTCTTACAACTCGTTTTCCTGCTTTTTCGTATTCTCCACACCCAGTTGTGAGCCCTACCAGTGGCTCGAGTTACTGGAAAGGCGAGCTATCGTTTCAGCCCTTAGTGTTTTTTCCCTTCCAGGCAGACACCGACGTTTGCATCCAGAACATGAAGCGTAAAAAGGTGCCATCACTCCCGGAAACGATCCCGACAATCAGAAACGTGAGATGTTTTACTCGTGGTTTTTTCATAGAGACGGTAATCTGCTTCGGAATAACGAAGGCGAGGAAATTTAGAGTTCTACCGTTGGAAAAATGGTTTCTATTGGATTTAGGAAAGAATTTTAGGCGTTAATGCCCCAAGTGATATGAACGGATTTATCAACGAAACAAGATATGCTTAAGAATAGAAGTTGCTGGAAGGAAAAGAAAACAGACAGAAATCCCCTCAGCGTTTCTTTGTTGTGTTTGATGGTCATTGATTCCGGAAGAAAAAAAATTTGCATTGCGAAAGGGCATCTGTTGGCATTTTGCGTAGATCCACTCTTTCGCTCTCGTCGAATGACGGAAAATATCTTTGGATGCAATTTTCTTTCCAATGATCTCTACGATGGCTGCGATTTTCGACAGATTTGCGAGAACTATTTTTCTATCACTTAAAATGAGCCTTCTTCGGCTTTCATTTCGAATATCGCCTCAAGCCAAAGTCTATCGACGAGCCACTTCTAAACATGAGCGATCCCGAGCGTTACACCTCAATAGCACCGACCCTAAATCTTCTTCTTTCTCATAAGCAATTTCTGTAGATCAAGAGATAATCCGTCATACTAAATAACAAACAATTCCCTCTCAAGCTTGCGCGAGATTCGTATATCTCCTTCTTCAGAAACGAAGGCTGAAGTTTCGGCGACGATTTCGCCTTCCTTAGAGCCTAAAAGTGCTGTACCACACCCATCGAGCTAGTTCAGCTAGTTCAGTTCAGCTAGTTTTCCTAATTTTAGTGAAAATTTAATTTAAAAGTGTACGTATCAAAGAAGACCAGGCTTTCAACTTTTAGACGAGAAACGGCATCGGTGTGCTTCAATCTGAACTAGGTTTTTACGAGAATTGGAGAATATTTACTCAAGTGATTAGATATGGTATGGTGTAGTAAGTTTAGGTTTCTAGGATGGTGAAATTAGCGGAACATGCTTACGTCTTCGAAAAAGAAGAGATGTAGCATCTCATCTAAGGTCTAAAAAGATTAGTTCATTAGATAGTTTTGAAATTCATGCCGCGCTTTGGTAGAAGGTGGCCTTTGGAATCATTCTACTATTTTTCTCTCCGCCGATTCTAATTGATATCCTGTGTAGATATCATGGGCTTTTTGTAGTTGAATAGGTTTTTTTGAGAGAGAAAAACACTACCGTTTGAAAGATGAAATCAGTTTTGTTATTATTATCGCTTCGTATTATATTTACAAAGCAGCATGTGATTTTCATGTGAAATATAAAACAGCGAGCGTATGTAAATATAAGGGCATTCGCATAAAACCTCCATATGCAATTTCTATCAATGATTTTTTGACGTGATTGAGGGTCATGAACTTCTAGTGAGCAATCATCAGTTCCCACCAGTAGTAGAACAGTAGCCAAAGTATTGAGGACTCGGTTTAGCAGCATTGGGGGACGAACCTACCGTATTCCCGTCTGCCTTATTAGGCTGTTTTAGAATTCCCATTAAATGAAGAGAACTGGGAAAGAAAAAGTCGATGAAAATATCGTTGCATCGAAAAAAAAAAGAAATTCAGCCGTAAAAGGACTTAGCGAGAATTTGATTGGTATCCTTTACTGGTGAACTTCTAATGCACTTTATCCAATTGTTCACATTTGGGAGATAAATGATTAATGAATTAATTCTGTAGAAAAAGTTCCGCTGTTAAAACCCAACGACTTGTGCCATGCGTGTGTGTAAACACAAAGCAAAGTTTCTTTCCACAGTGACGCTCGAGTGCATTTCGCTACACAATCATCATTTTGATTCTTTCTAAATTAAGACATGTTATTCATGTTAATAACTCGACACTGAAAGATAAGTCTCTGTGTTTGTAGGTATCACTAAAGAAGGTCGCTGGCCGTCATCCTCCCACCGTTTTTCACAAAAAGTCGCTACCAACTATTGCCAAGAGAGGTTGGTGGCTACTCTTGAGATGTTTAATTTATTCAATAGTCAATAAGTTCACTCTCTTGAGACCACATCTTGCCGTCTTCACCTTCGACCACTCGACCATCAGTTCAGAAAAAACGTCTGATCGCACCATGCGTTTCCGATAGAGCGTCCGTGTATCGAGCGTGACAAGATTGCCAATAAGGACAAAAAACAACACAAAGGTACGGCAGTAACCGATCGGTTTATAGTGAGCAAACGTTGAAAAATATGTAAGGAATGAACCTAATGACTCATAAAAGAATTTATGCCGTCATTGAACGCTACCCGCGGAAAACAACATTGGAATCATTTTAACACACGCCACCGCATGAGTTGAATCTGACTCATGGACTGCTGGAAATCATTTCATCTTCAAACTTCAAACAAAAATATTTCAGTTCATAAATTTTACAAATTTGATGAAATAGAAAGCATCAGAATTCACAAAGCATTGCTCAAAAGGCTGATTTCGTGGACTCTGAAGACCTTTTGCGGTTTTTTGAGCTGTCTGTTTTTGTTGCGATGACGCAGCAAGGTGACTGAACAATCGGGAGTTCGGGAAACGAATCTTGATGGTGTACTATGACGTGTTTTAATTTGGAAAGCTTCAGACTGCTCAAAGATTGTCCATTATTTAACATTTTCTCACGTTTCATTTCTAAATACTATATAAATAAACATCTTTTTTGTGACTCTTTAACCCCTTGAAGCGGAACAGCACCATCTTATCTTCAAGTTCATCGCGTTCGTAGCACCTCAAATCTCTGACTTATTGGAAAATCTTAGTAAAGCGGCGTTTCCTAAGTGGGGAGAGCTATTATTATAATCCTTCATTAGGCCAACGATATATGGTTATGATTATGTTTCGCTCATGGAGATAATCCGTTCTCTGTAATTCTTCGTAAGACGAAATGTTATAAGACTATGCGACCAGCTTTGTGTGAACACGTCATTTAAGCGATGCTCCACTCCAAGGATCCGGCCAGATCGGTTTGAAAATCAACCCGTTATTTGTCTACGTGGTATTGGCCTTTAAGATTTATTGACTAAAAAAAATGAATTTTACTCCCATTTGCTACGAAAGTAAAATGATTGCAGCAATTGTGGTGAGGTGGAAAAATTCCGATTTGCGGAGCATTTGATTAATTTATTAGGGTGCAAGCGTGGAAGCCATGAGAATTGACGTTATCGTAAATTCATGGCAAAAATGAGGGGTGATTTAAATGATTCATTTGCACTGAATAAAATTGATGCATCAATTGTTTTTGAGCCTAATTTTTTGACGAATGGCTTGCTCAAAATAGTCGAATAGAGTCATTAATGCGTACATTCTATCACTTTGCCATCTTCATATTACGCAGGTGCATCATACCCTTTTACAACTCTAAAAATAAGGGTCTCTCAAGAGACTGTAATTAGGGCAAATTTGTGATCCAGAAGATCTGTGTTGATGGCAGGCCCTTAGCTCAGGAAGAGCGTCTGTGTAATGACAATATTTAATCTCAATTGCACTCAGCTATTAACCTGGTCGTCTATTGGACATTAGAGTAGATTAACAGTGCAGAATACGACTATATATCAAAAAGAACAAGGGCAAGTTCGTTTAGAAAAAAAAGCATGCAACATTTGCAATTTGCACGCGACAACTGCTGACACTAGCGATAATTCATGAACATTTGAAGAATTGTAATGCACTGCCAACCAATTTGTAAAACCCAGAACAATTTGTAGTTCATATCGAAAAATGAGGAGCGCATGTAGCGCAATGGTTAGAGGTACTCTGCATCATACACGAGATCGATGGTTCGATCTTGCGCTCATGGCTTACCAGGCCATCCATTTCTCCAGAGTTGGTAAATGGTACCAAACTGGTCTCAGACTTGTTTGAAAGGATAAGCAGCACTGACTCGGTTTAGCGGGAGGTCACTGCGAGTCATTGTAAAGGCCAGATATGTATTCAATCACCTCAAACGATGTTAAAGATTGAAAACGAATGCATGGTGCATCTTCGGGATTGAACGCCGAGAGCTTTATCCATTTATCCTATATCGAAAAAAAGAGTGGCCGCAAAGCGGTTGCTTTTGTGGTGCAGCACGCGCCCTAGTTAAAGGTGAAGGGCGGGTTCAACCTCCGCCTGACGTTGCATTTTTTCGTACCGCTCAATTTCCTTAGATGAGTACTTTAACAATTTTCAGTCTTGTCTTCTTTCAGTCTCCTCTAACTTTGTTCTTGCGAAGTCAACCACGACGCAATTGTCCAGTTACAAACGACGACCACTAGGACCATCGCAGCCTACTGTGCTTAGTCCGTGCGTGGATGAAAAGGATTCTGTGAAATGTTGGAAATCAATTCATTATGAGCAGAAGTTGATGTCACAACGTGACGCTGCTCAAAAACATCTCAATGAGTGGTTGATCCGTTAAGTCTAAGTCAGAGTCGAACAGTGAATAGTCAGCTACCAGTGATTATGAGAATTTCATCAGTCCTCTTATTTTTCTTCCGCGTTGTTAGCCATGTTGCCTCTTCCAGACTCCATGTAGCGTAAGTGATAACAGGCTATAATGCACTTTCAGTTAGAATATCTTATGATGCATTGCTTCTTTTCATTTATCACAACAACAGCCTCAACTATGGCTTCGTTCAGAAACTAAAAAAAATTTACATAAACAACTAGCGTACAGTACAACTGTGCTGCCGTGTCCTGTAGTCTGATGTTACTTCAAAAGTAACTCGTTTCCGAACTGAACCGCTAAAAATTGTAAATCTTACGATATTTGACGTTTTCCTCTTTAGTCATAGACTAAAAAATTTTGTATATAACTATAGATTTCCGCTAGAATTCCTAGTTTGACACTATTTTAGCTTATTCACTGAACAATAAAATCGTTAACGCACTTTTTTTGTCAAATTCACACCTTAGATGGTTTTTTTACACTGCATAATGTAACTTTTGGCCGATTCTGCTTTTTGCTCTTCCTCTTGACCATCCTCGTCCCGATCACCCTCATCTGTATTGAACTCCTCATCAACACCACTCTCCGCTCCACCTCTGAATTTTAACGCCTCCTTAACCTCCGCGTGTGGGGGTCTAGATCGCCAATGCCTCTTCGTTACCTACCTTTGCCATTCGTTTATTCATTGTGCGTAATCATGCATTCGTTCATTCATACATTCACTCATTCATTCATCCATGCTTACAACAGTTTCTGTGTATTTTCCTTACTTTCCTCTCGCGCTAATACCTTTAGTTGTCAAGTTCATAATAGTCATAACTATGATCTTTATGGTGATTTATACTTTGTTACTCGTTGAATTTGAAATACCTCAATTTCCAAGTCCAGCCCGCGCCGACCAGCGAGAGCAAAGTATAATCAGTATCGGACAAATTTCCTTCTCTTTTCACACTCAGATAAAGTTTTCGAACCGCATCTTCATTCGGGTTCAGTTGAACGCAATTCTGGTAAGGCTGCAAAGTGCAGTGCATCATCTGTAATTCAGCTAATCAACGGAAAAATTGACTGGGCACCAACAGGACCTTCAATTTCCCACGTCATCCAACGGAGCTGCCCAGTAATTTCCGTTCGATGATGACAAAAACCGTCTCAGCTTCGAATGAAAATCTGCATATTTAAGGATCTTGACTAATAGCTCGTGCATCGCTGCCTTAGTATTCACTTTATCGAGCTTCCACTTTTGAGACTGCCCAATCCTTCTCTTGGGCTGCTGGACTTTTTTTTCTTTCCTGAAAATTTGTCGACAAAACGCTACCCACATAATTTTGGGTATCACATCTTTTATCGATGCGGAAGAACCTGACCTTCAATAAGCGCTTTTATTAAGCTCTACTACAATACGAAAAACATTGAAGTGAAAATACAGATGTACATAGTAACAATTCGAAAGGACATTGGTGGACATTTGGAGTGATTTTTTCATTAGGTTCATATCAGTTATAAGAAGTGTTAACCAATAATTGGAACATTACGTCGTCTAGGCTTTGAAGAAGGTGAAATAGTGGTTCTTTCATGAAACCCGGGGACAAATGAAAGAAACGACCCCTTTCGTTGGACAAGAACTTTTCATAAGAGTGCTAGTAATCATTCGAAAGCTCAGATCTCATGCTACTGCGCTACATAGCTGTTTTTTTTTAGAGAGCCTTTAATAAAGCTGTGATTTCAGAACAAAATTGTTTTACACCGGCCATGCTCATTTACTATCATTTTGTTAAAAGCATGAAAAGCATGGAACAGTGTGAAGAAAATATTTTAGTATCAGAATCATACGTTTTATATCGAGCTTCTTTCAAAGCGGAGAAAAAAATTTCAAAGAAAATAAAAAATGTTGATTACACATGTGAGTCGCGCCAACGCGATCGATCAATCGCCATATGGAATCCACGGTTAACACACATCCAGCCCACGCCCATAACATAACTAGCCCACAAGCAAATGCGCCACGTGTGTGAAACTCAACAGGATACTCTCTGCTACACTGCAGTTAAACGGTCTTTCCAAAAAATAAGCCTAGCATTGGCATCGTGGAACCTTACGCTCACAATTTGAGGAAAGAGTTCTGTCCTGCGCGAAATATGTGTTTGTCAAGCATAAATGTTTTCTTTCTGTACAGCGTTTTAGAAAGGCTTCAAGAAAATGGTCATGTAGTGCAGTAGCCAGCGATCTAAGCTTT
Organism: Parelaphostrongylus tenuis; assembly: GCA_019055375.1. Taxonomy (NCBI): domain Eukaryota; kingdom Metazoa; phylum Nematoda; class Chromadorea; order Rhabditida; family Metastrongylidae; genus Parelaphostrongylus; species Parelaphostrongylus tenuis. The sequence goes on along the minus strand of JAHQIW010004110.1, from coordinate 104,243 downwards.
CGAATAATTGCTAACTTGTTAAGAATATTTCTTGTTCAGCGAAAGGATTCGTTTCTTTATCTGTCTTTCATCCGTTGAACATGAAAGAACCAGATAATTAGAACATCGATTTTGAAAGGAGAAATACTAATCTCGAATAAGTTTTATTCAGAAAAGATCAATAAAAAGTTTTCAAAAAAAAAACGAGTCAATATATGGAAAACACGATTTAACGGCTTTTCTCCCGAATACTGAATACCCTGGAATTTGATCAGGCGAGTCCGTATTCAAGGCAAGTGTAACGAGCTGTGAGCAAAGACACAAGAAGACAAGTCAGAGAATTCCATTTCCACTGGTATGCAAATTGTAACGTTTATATACAAAGGCAGTTCAATTACTATAATCTGACCTCTAAGTTGTTAGTAGCACTTCTTATTTTATTCAAGTAGAAAGAAGACTATAATGAAGCTGACCGGCTAAGGTTCTTCAATAAAGTTGAACTACGACTAATGCATATTAATTTTAATTCTAGCTGTCAATAAATGCGGAGTAATTAACAAGTGATTCAACTCGTTCACTCAGAAATGTTGCGGAATTCCAACGGTACCGTAGTCGACATCGTGACAATGAAGGAAAAAGACTGCACGGTAAGAAAGGTTGTAATAGACAGATCAGAGTATGAAGAAGATAAGCTGAGCCTAGCTAAGATACATCTCCAACGGAAAACATTCATAACTTATTTAGCCTACATGAATGATGATAGATTGAGAAAAGATATACGAGTTTTTATTTTTGAAAATGGGATGGTGTGCTTTGAACGAAGCATGACCGTATGCCTATTTTTACGAAATTAAAAAAAGGTGAAAACATGGTTGTCTATGTTTTCCCTTCCTTCTAATACGTAACCTGTAGCATATGGTGAGAATATGCTACTAAGAAATAACTTGATTCGAAAGAAGAATCATGAAAGCCGTTATGGTACTGTCCAAAATAAAAGTATAGCCATCACGGTGTCTTGCAGCTTGGATGGACTTCAACTGATTATCGAGTATCAATGTATAAAAAACATTCGCTATCAACTTATAAGACGAAAAACTGCCCAAAGAACTGGGATTCTCAACTTCTTTGGTTAATGACAGACTTAACCGTATAGGTTCAGTTACCCTATTGAGGAATGAATACACTCTAATGTTCAGTAGCATCAGTTATTGAGTGTGAATAAAGTCCTGAACGCTCAACAAAAACAAACTGAACAGATTCTTTCTGTCTTACAAAGAACGAAATGTATTGTGATAATGATGGCAGTACATTTGATGCGAGATTAATGGGAAAAAACTAAGCAGTTGACATCCCTGTGAATGTTTTTGGCCATTCAAAAGCATTGATTCAATACGTCTAATACTTTATACAATCTAACTTTGTGGTGTAGCTGGTTTTTGCTTGACGTGTTGCTCCCAATTAGAACTAGAGAAGTGCTCACAGTACGTTCCTTGACATTCACGTAACAAACGTAAACGCTCGCTGAGTTGCTCCAAAGTGTTCATCTCCAGCGAATAGATAATATTGTGTAACTGAAAATACTCGTAATCAAGTCACTGAAAAACAAAAGACGGGTACACCAAACGCCGACAAACGGTGCAGCAATTAAGCTGGCCGGTAATTGCTAGACTTTAAATGCACACTTTCTTCCAGTTCTTCTGGGAGAAATCTTTTACGTCCTACGAATGCTTGGGAAAAGAGGTCTTTAACGGCTTCAAGAAATAGAACATCGAAATTGTGTTTAATCAAAACATTTTTTTTGTAGTTCAGGGTCATTTAGTCTTATGCTTTTGAGAGAATCTCATCGTTATATAGAAAGTTAGCTAATGTTGAGTGATATGCAAAACTCTGAACATCAGACAGGATTCAAACCCGTATTTCACTTTCTTCAGGAGTGTGCTATGTTGCGAAAAGAGTGACGACAGCACAGCAGCTTCGGTAGTGCAATGGTTAACACTCGCCCCCAGAAAAGTTGAAATATAGGTTCGAATACCGTCCGAAGTTCAAAAACTTTTGCACATTTACTCAGCATTACTGGATATATCTGCTGCGTAATCTGACCGTTGAAAGCGGTTAAATGGAAAGATTACTAGTTGATCATAATTCATATACGGTTTATTACCATACCTGTTGCTGAGGATGCTGCCTCCCGTTGAATTATCATAAACAGTAGGGTCACTTTCATGTCGAAAAAAGGGCCCACATATCTTTTAGGAGCTCATTTGAGACTAAACCTATGTTATAGAAGAAGTAAAAGCAGAAACCAGCTATGTGATGCTTCGCATGTCCCATAACCGGCCGGAACATGATTATTAGCTCTAAAACGAAACGTGAGCAAATGGAAATCCTAATTTTGCTCATTCGACTAACTCGATGATTAGTGGAATCACCAAAGATACAGACTGAATGGTAAGAAGATTTTATAACATTAGAAAATTTGCGGCATTCCTGTTAAAAATTTCTCAGCAGCTGAGCTGGAGAACATTGGCACATTTTGACGAATAGGTGTTCCTTCTAGTGGATCTTCGATAAATGTTTTTTTCATTTTATTTCAGTTTTTTTTTTGCAAATATTCTGTCGTAGAAGAAATTTGTTAGGTTTAGCGCATCATCACTCAACTACTGGGTAAGACTACAAGGATCACAGAATTAACCTGGTGCGGATCGTCGTTGAGATCATAGTAGCTCACGAATTCCGTGACAAATTCACAGTACAGGAAGTTCTCAACGTCGTTAATTGTTCGTAGACACCAGTACGTGTTGCTGAAACTATATTAGATTACCTGAACTACAATAATACTTGTAAAGCTTCGGCTACCGTAATTGACCGCTGGAACGAATGAAGATGGAGCGCTCCAAGCGGCCAACGGACTCTGTACTATCTATGTTGGTGGCGTTGAAAACGGTAATTTTGCGGGGTGAGCAGTTTTCAGAAGAGTACACGAGGCTGTATAACTTGACATTGGGGACCGAGCTCGTCAGCTGTGTGTTTTTGTTTTCCAATATCATGAAACTAAAAAGAACGCTAGCATACTTGCTTTATTCATACTGAGCATCGCCTCCGATCCACAGACGTCTCTCAGGCAGTGAATTTCAATTATTTTTTCGAGAGTAAATGTAAAGTTTATATAATGGGTAAGGCGCTGAAACAGGGGCAAAAAATGCCCTTGCGTTTTTCCTATGATTAAGTAGATTTACATGATGAACTACCACTCGCTGTTGCGACAGACTGACATATACCCTCCATTTGCGGATTCTACCTTACATTTCGATTTAGCGGAAAGCCGACAATAAAGTACGTTGGAAGCGATTCATTATCGATACCATAAAAATTACGTTTCACATCGCTGAATACAAGCCATCCGCAAACATATCCACCCTCGCCCTCACCTCTTTCGCTTGCTTCCTATGGATCACCTCCAGCCAAAAATGAGACTAAAAGGAGTTACATGAGGATCATTACTACCTACTTGTTAGAGTTTTGGCAGAAGCAGAATTGTCCGTACTCGTCAGGCCAAAGCGGCGGGGTTTTCCAGTGATCGATGCTGTGCAGGAAGCAGTTCATCTGCTGCACAGAGCAAGCCGCTCGATCAGGATTAGTGAGGTTCCTAGAAAGAAAGAAAGACAAATGCCTTTGAAAGCTTTTGCAATTTTCACAGTATCCCAACCCCTTGTCTTTCCGTCTTCGTGAGCCATCATTGATTTCCGATGTAGATCGAAGGTTAAACTCTTCATATTTTCTGAAAAAAATAGAATACATTGTCATATTCAAAATGCTCTTGCAGGATAGAAAATATTGTTATGTGGTAATAATAAGTGAGCAATACAAAATATGAACTCGTTTGCTTACAACGGATGAAGGCTGGAACTCCTGCATGGACACAAGCTGCGACGACGTCGTGATTTCTGAAAGAGGAATTTTCTCTCCAAAATCAATTGATGTGTCAAAATTTCACATTAACCAAAATTCGATGCATAACACTCATTAACTATACACCGTCCTATAACAACCTTCTTTTGGAGAAAATATGCTAGATTTTATATTGCAAAATACTGGATAATGGTGAATTTAACGTAGCGAAGATAAATTATGCGACTGAACAAGAGACATTCACAACAGACGAACGATTTCTTGACCTGCCCCATTATTACTTTCGCATCTCGACACTTTTATTAATTCAGTTGTTAATTATTTCCCCAGTGCTTTCGAGTGATGCAGAAACCTTTTGCGTCAGGTGGAAGTCAAAACCACATTCCACCCCATCTAGGGGCGCTCGAACCGTTGCACTACCGACGCCTATGTTTTGACATCACTCTTACAACGCATCTTCTGTCAGCAACCAACCTTCAACGTTTGGCTCAGGTAGTCGGCACTGAACCCAGTCACGATGACAGATATTGGGTAGCGTGGAAAGAGTGATGTCAAAACACGTGTCGGTAGTGGAACGGCTCGAACACGAACTTCCGCATAGTGTGAAATGTGGGTTCGATTACTAACTGACGCAGAGCTTTTACACATCAACTCTACAACTCTGAGTATATTGAAATATCGCACGACTGCTAAAAGCCGTTAAATATAAGAAATCCTGTTATTTATTTGATTAAATTCAATCAGAATCTATTAGGTCTCCAACTAAGTTTCCGAACTTGATCCAGATCCAAAAACTTAGAAATTTATTTTTCTAAGTAAGCGAAAGTATCAAATAACATTGAATGAAGTATTCTACGTCTGCCTGGATGCAATTCTGCCAACGCTTCGGCAACAAATCAGTTCCGCGCTCATAAAACTCATTATTGTTCGATGCAATCAACCTGTCAATTCTCGACGCAAATGGTTGATGTATCGAGGCTTCTTCTTGTCCAACCAGTGCTCCAATGATCTGAAGAGATGGAAATCGGACGGAGACAGACGTCTGGCGAATACGGCGGATGATCCAAGTGCTCCCAGCCCAAATCGGTCAACTTCTTCCTTGTTACCTTGGCGGCAACGTGTGGCTTTGCATTGTCTTGAAGCAAAATGACTTGGCGACGTCGGTGACGTGGACGATGCTTGACTGCAACGGTCCAGTAGCTGACAGTATCGCTCAGCGTTGCAGGGTCTGACCGGCTTGCAACAAGTCCCAAAGAATCGGCCCACTTCAATCCCAGAAAATAAACAACATTACTTTTGGCGCAAATCGATTTGGTCTTGTGTTGGTGCTCATTGCTGACCTGGTATTAACCACTTTTCCTGTGAGGGCTCCATTGTTGGACAAATATGTGCAAAACTACACCAAACAATGCGTAAGAAAATTCTGCACAAAATAGATGAAACAAAAATTTGTTTTTGTGCGGAATTTTTTTCTGGATCAAATTCGGAAACTTTATTGGAGACTCTATATAATCGCTATCATGACCAGTAACATGCAACCGTTGCTGAGCAAAGACTGAATGTCATCCTATCAGAAAGATTGAGGCCGGCGAACAAAGGGTTTGCTGAGCTCACTTTTGAGATAGTTGTATGTAGTCTTTGAATTTTCCTCCCTTAGATGCTGCTTCAGAGCACATAATAGATGATGATGCGATAAAACACTTTCAGAGATATAGAGTGGATGTGGTAAAGTGGTCAAGCCCAGCTTCTCCAAAATGTGGTGAGTCGACTTTGCGATGTGAGGTGGTCGGTTATGTAAGAGTCCATCGAGACATCACTTTGCTGCAGACCACTTCAGTTAGATGGCCAGCAATGACGCTACGGCTGGGTCGAAGTGTCTGACCAAGCTATGAGAACATTCTCCAACATACCACAGCCCCTGACAATAACCCAATTCTAAATTAAAGAAAAAACTGAGGAAAACAGTATCGCGATGGTGATAATGGGACAACCCAATACAAGCGCTCACTTAATGGATGAATTGGCTAGATTTTCGCTTGAATCCAATGTCATGAAATATCGTTAAAGGTGATTGGCTGAATACTCGGCCTATACAGTTGATATGATGCCTTACTAATTCATCAATTCAGTGTTTCTTTTCTCCCATGCAAGCCTAGTATCAATTTGCCAAGTTAAGAGAGTTAAAGCGCTAAGTCTGCTTGAAACAAAGAATCGAGCCAACGAGTATCTACGTTTTTCTAACCACTGTACTTCATACGCGGTATCGATATATTGAACAAAAAATCGTTTGAAATATTGGGTTTAAAAAACTCCTTTAACATCCGCTGAAAATTCAACGTTTGCTCATGAATTCAATTAAAAACAATATTTTACACTTTACACTTTATTAATCTGTCTTCACAGTGCTTTTTTCTGGGCGGATCCCAGTACTTCTAGCATTTAACGCCTTATTTCGTCTTCCTTTGAACGTCGTATAGTAGTGGTTGAGCAAGTCTCCTTGCATTCTCGAGGATAGCCTGGCTGTGACCTTCCATAAGCTGACCGCCGGTGAGAGTTGAGGGTGAAGCTCGGCTCCATGCGTGCCGCAACAAGTATCATAACCAGTCGGCTACGGCGCCCCCAAAACAATAATTATTCTTCAAAATAAAGAGCATCATTACCATGACGATCTTCCGCCAGCGACTTGAAGATTTTCGGATCTGCTCGAAACAGCCATTCTTTGGCTTTGAAGCAAAAAAGCTCCTAACATGCCTCTTCAACTTGATCAAATCTCTCAAATCCGGTGTTCAAGCAGATGTTCCATCGGGCGGAAGATCTCGAATCGAACGACGCAGCATCTGGTCTGTAGGCTGGGTGCGGCACGACCTCGTCTCTCTCCAGTTAATCAAAGTTTCCCTAGACTTTTTGCGGTGCAAGGTTTAGTGTAAAATTTGAGTTTTTCGCAGTGTTGAGAAACTCTTTGCTCTGCCTAGTAATTAACAACTATGGTCGAAATATGTCCTAATATCATTCAAAACTAAGACCACTAATATTTTTTTAACAGTGTGATTTTCAGAAGTTCTTGACATACCGCTGCATCAAAAGAGCCTTGGAACCACGCCTTAGTTCGTACGATGTTATATTCATGCACATATAGAAGAAAATCGTCAACCAACTCTCGATCGTCCTCTTCAATGCCTTAATGGGAAATAGTCTTGTTCACATCCTGAGATTTTTACTTCTACAAGTTCCAACTGTTCTAATTGTATAAGGTTCAGAATGATGTTAGCTACACTGTCATGTTAATGAAACACTAATTATTAAATTACGATGGAATTATTGACACTTATTCAAGACGGGAAGAGCGGTGGTAGGGATGCCGTTCAATGATACTCAATGTACTGGTTTGTAATCGATTTAGGTTAACGAAGCCTTCCATCTCTTTGAAGTAAATGAACTGGTTACAGATGAGTCCGGGAAGTGCTCTCTCTGATCTATGAAAGATGGCGTAGACCTGAGGTAAAGATTCGGAAACGTCTATTGCAGCTATCCGAGGATTTCAAAAGGACCACCTAATCAGAATTCCAAGAAATGTGAGAAACAAAGTCCTCAACTAACATCCGGACCCACACTGTGGATGATGGTGGTGAGCAAACAAGTTATATGAAGCGCTAAGATCCGCACCATTCGTTGTGTCGGAATTGTCCTCACATGGATAGGTGCACGTCTCAGGAAAGCCCCCATTCCACTGGTTTTCTTGTTCGGTCTAAAAGATTTTTTTCTCTGGAGTTTCAAAGAAAGATAAAGCTTCTCGAGGTCACCATTGCTTGCCAGCCAGTGACTACAGATCTTGTCACAATGCCATTAATTGTTGACACTGGCTTATTACGCTTGTATTTTTGGACAGAAATATGTTCCTGGTCAGCTCGAGAAGCTATGATGGAGGATGAGAGACCGTTGTACACCAAAGTATGGCAGTCAGGCACACTCTTTACCCACTTTGAGACGGTAAACCATTAAGGATTTGAAACACTGAACAAAAGAAGACTACTATCCAAAATTCTTGTTGAGAGACATAACGTTCTAGCTTGTATGGAATGGAAACTAAATCAATAAATGTTAATAATGATGTATAATTGTTAGAAGGCGTGTTTAATTCAAATAACAATCACTAACTTGCTTACCACTTAGACCAGCAAGCCTCTTCTGGCGTTTTTCGCAAGAACAATGACGTCCTCGCTTTTCACGACACTTCTGTATTCTCCATCGACCGTCACTGGTCCGATAACACGACCATTGCTTAATTAGCGATCCAATAAAAACAGGGTAGCCAAATTTGAATTCTTCAAATTACTTCTCAGCTCTAGCTGAGCTTTTCAGAACTTATGTACTTTTATTTTGAGATAAAGCATAGAAAAAAATATGTATAAAGCACTACTCGCTTTCTCTAACGTTTACGTTTGCTTTTCCAATACGTCATTCTTTATTCGGCTATCACCTCAATCACCTGCAGTCTCGTTAATGACCAAATATTTTGAAAGAACAACAACAAAGTTAGGACTCGTTCACGTCGCATACTGGTCCAATTTAGAGAAAGAGTATAAAGCTCTTATTTCAACCTTCCGCCTTCCGGCGAGAGAGAACCACTAGCACTTCATCGAAAATTGTTGTACTATAGATTGGTCTTAGCTGGAATTCCAAGTGAAAATATTGAACGCCTTTTCAGTGAGAAATATCCTGCTGTAGGAATCCAGTCTATGCCGTACAGCGCTTCCGCAGCTTAAAAAAAGGACCTATCCACGAGACGGTAGACAATGTGAGGCTTACTGGAGAACAGAAAAATGAAGTCTTTAGCGCCGATGAATCTATGAAAAACGCATGAAACACACAACTTTATTGAAGTATTACATAGACTGGCCCAGTTAAGAGGGCATGCATATGTATTGGATGAGCGCTTTACCTCCAAAAAAAAGTTTTATAAGTAATAATTTTCTGAACCCCGATAGAGTGAAAGTTTGGTTTACTACGCCCTGGATACAAAGATTGAACCAACTAGTATGTGTGAGTTTGTGGTACCTCAAAGCATTGCGATTCACCATGGGAAGCTTTCGGAAGGTTTAATGAGATTCGCGAATGCGAGTCTATAAAAGCGCACTGAACGCTAGAAATAAGCCATTTCCTGCATAATTTGTCTTGCGCTTCTTCTTCTGGAAATAGTCTAAGTCTCTGACCTGCGATCCATTGCAGGGTTGTTGCCATTCAGGCTTGCTGCATGCGTCGTTCAATCGCATCTCTTTACCGTATCGCTCTTGCTGATTCAACCATCGGTCACGAATTTTACGTAGCTTAGGCATTTTTCTGAAACTTCTCGAATATTATAAAATGTTACTCAAGCAATTGATAACAATTCTATAAGAAGACTGAAATGCCTGAAAATGTACAAAGTAGAAAAAATTGCAGTGAGATGTTCCACAGAGAAAAAATGAGCTCATTCACCTTTAATAGAGCAATCGCTACAATTCATGTTACCGTTTCTGCTATGGTATTAGGTAGCAGCTAGAAATTATACAAAAAAAAAACTAAGAAAAACGTGAAAAGAAGCTCGTATGTCTTACCCTCTCTCGATAAGAATCGTGTCGCGCCACGGAGTCAAGGAAGAGTTGCTGACATTCTCTAAAGTAAACATTGACATGAAAACAAAAACATAATAAAGATAAATTGCGACAGGATTCATTAGAACAGTAATATTACCATAGAAAATTGAACAAACATAAATGAAATCGAAATTGCTTCTGATTTTTCCTACTTAAACCGCTAATATATTTCGATATTAGACAATTTGTGTGTGTGTGAGCGTTTCGATAGAAATTTTTGTATCTCTGCTATACGGCGACAGATTTAACCTCATTCGCTGGACAAGAATTTTACCTAAGAATGTTAGTAATCACTCAGAAGCTCAAATCCCTGGCTAGAGCCAAATCCCGTATGTGGTCGGCTTCTAAAAAAAACGCTTTTACAACGCAGCAAAATCCATGATTAAGTCATGTTTCACACGACCACGCGTTTTTTTTCTCTTATCGCTCTTATATTTCGCTGGGCAAAAATCGTCCCTTAGACTGTTGTACTCTTTCGATAGCACAAGTCTCAAAAAACTCAAAAGTGTGTTTGCATTTTGGAAAAGCTCTTTTGATAACGCTGTAGGAGAAAGAAATGATTTGTGGTTCACACCTTGCTGGACAGAGCTCTTTTTTTAGACTCTTAGCAATCATTCGATAACGTAAGTTTCAATGATTTCAACGCTGTGCTCAAATTTATCATTCAATTGGGAATTTTTTTCTCCGCTTCGAAAGAAACTTTAGATAAGACAATTGGCCTAATATTACAAAATTTTCTCTGCACGTTTACATGCTTTTCGTGCTTCCAGCGAATTATATGTGTGATAAAAATAAGGCGCGCGGCCGATGTGAATCATAATTTTGTTCTGGATTCTGAAGCATGATGAAAGGATGTTCCGAAAAACCGGCCACGTACGGCTTTGGCCAGAGATAGAAGTTTTTGAGTGATTACTAACACTCTTATGATAAATTCTTGTCCAGCAAATTGAGTCGAAATTTCATTTGCCGCCGTCTAACGAAAAAAAGCCTAAACTTTCAAAGAGAAGTTGCCAAAAAGTTGAAGCCAATCATTCAAGAAAATCTTTGATTTTACAGCTCCTACAGCAGTGCGTGCTCTGGTGTCAAAACTACATGTCCAAGAAAGCGCCCTCGGTAAAGACGAAACGTGGGTTTATCTCAGGTCTAAGGCTGAGAGTTTCGCATGTCACTTAGCATTTTAGATATTCACTCATATGTCGCAAAAATGTTAAGCTTAAGCAAATGTTCTAGCAGTCTTTATAAGAACGCAATCACTATTGTGAACGAGGATTGCCTGAGGCGACAAATATCGACGGTAAGGGAAAGAAGCTAGACGTCGAGGGCGAAAAAAGTTATAGATGTACATGAACACTCACTGCCAAGCGAAACAGCCTTCTTTAGTGCAAGCAATTCGAGAAGATTACGTCCATCCATATGACTCAGAACGTTTCCGCCAGCTATGGAGATCAACGTTGGCGCGATGTCGACATTCATGACAGGCTCACGAACACTGAAAAGACAATGTGGCAAGAGAATGCCAAACGAGATTATGCGAAGCAGATTAGCGCTAAATAGCCATCAATCAAACTGTATATGCCAGGTGAATCTCGTAATATCACTAACAAAGAAAAGTTGAAGCGGCAAACCTGAAATTTTTCATGACACCTGGGCCACGAATGAAGAACGGTACTCGAATATCGAACTCATACGGCATATTTTTGCCTTTGATTAGACCGAACTGACCAAGGTGATAGCCATGGTCGGATGTGTAGAAGGCGTAGGTGGATGAGAGGTAGTTATGGTCGCGTAAAGTGGAGAAAATCTAAACATTCTTCTTTCTTCCATCATTACCATTCATATTCAAGTGAATTACAACAGAAATTAAATTAAAAACCACTTTATGTTTCATTACGGTGATCACCACAACTATCAAACGAAACAGAATGCGATTCATTCCACTATGAAGAAATGAGCTACTGTGCGATAATAGCATGATAAACGATTAATACACCATATCAATTTGACTAGCATGTGGAATATAAGCTGGAATATAAGCCGTGTCAAGCTTAATTATTATTTGGTAAGCTTTTCGAATATAATTTGAGGCAAAATATAGAGCAGCGAGATTTCCCGGTTTACGCCCGTAGTCGTTTGCTCAATCCTGCAAGCGAGCAAAGCGAGCTCTCCATTCTCCCGAGATGAGAAAATCGGTATCTTTTAGACTGCAAAAATTGCCTTGACACATATACGAGGTTTCGAAAGTTGTCAACTGAGCATTCAATTATCTCTTTGACGTTTAAGAAGGTGAAATGCACAGCGCATCCCTGAAGTATTAGACTGATAAACGCTGCGAGTCTAACATTCCATAATTTGAACGTAAGATAGAAAATATATTAATGCACATCTTATTAGCGGTATTTTACTGAACGAATATATTATGAAGCTGATATTTGTACATATGCAGTCATAATTCATCAATTTTCTGAAGCTCATCTCTGCTTTCTCCAGATATCCAAAGATGCACATGATGGTCGCTTAGTGACATCAACGAGGTCAACTTTGCACACAAAGACGGAACTTCTCTGACCGAATGTACGCCGTCGTCTACGCTTTGCAGTGTCTGCATACGACGACGATGAAGTAGATCTGTGAAGGCCACATGAACTGGCTCCATTTTCCCCGTTCTTTGCAGCAGCCACTGTTTGTCGGGATTTGGCGCATAGTTCCACGAATCAGTGCTGAAATACTCGGAATTCGTCTTGGAATCTATAACAAAATCCTAGGATGCTAGTTGTCCTGTTAGCACATGATGACTTTTTACAGAAAAAAAAATATGATTCTCTACCACCAGTTTTGCTTTTTCTAGACAATTAAGTAGTCATTGAACAGCTCAAATCTCGGGAATATGAACAGTGTATTTTATTTTTTGTAGGTGTATTATATTTTTTGTAAGGCCTTTATATTATGCTGTAACAGCAAATTCAGTACTTGTTCGATAGCACAGGCTTCTACGATTTTGTGAGTGTGTTTGGCTTTCCAAAAAAAAACTTCTTATGCAGTGCATCATTGAAATTAAGATAGCATTCCACATGCGGCGCGCATACCTTGCACTGATATGTGTGGATGGACTTCGCAACACTGGCATTAAGCTATCGCGTTTTCAATAACCACGCGATAGCTCAAGTATTGGAAGTTTAGCAGTGGACTTTATTTTTGGAATGGTTTCCTTACTACAATGCGAGAGTTAAAACGAATTTATGTTTCGCAGTCGAATATTTTTGACTGAACAAATCTTTTCTTTTAAAGCTTCAGTAACCATTCGATAGCTCAAATCTCGGCGATTGCAGTGATACACTAGATTTTCAGGAAAAAAGTTCTTTCTAGTGTGCTGCAGTAGCCAGAAGAAGGTCGAGCTTCACAAATAACGACATTTTGCAAGTAGCGCGGTGTGTTGCAAAATCCCATGCACATACCGGAGCAAAGAGTGCGCGCCGCGTGCGAAACTCAATCATTATTTGACTGCTGCAGCTCATTTAGAAGACTATTTGCGTTATCGAATGATTAACAAAAATCCGAAAGAAAAACTTTAATCAGCGAAAACTAATTTAGGATAAAATTTGATTTCTACTGTTACAGCGCAATCTGAACAATCAAGGACAGCGTTCAAATTCTCGAGATTCAGCCATCGTATGACCACTGAAACGTAATTTAGTAGAAAAAAATGGCTAATTATGGATGCGAATAGGAAAAAGTAGCTCAGATTATTTCAAAACTCTCTTAGCGAGTAGAACGAAGTATCAAAGCCAACGTATGTGTAAGTGATGAAGTAGGAAAACGAGTCCTTTCCATGCGCTTCTCTTTTATTGGCGGATAAGGAATGGCAATCCCTCAGGCCATGACCACTCGCGTTATACGAGTGGCCAATTTTGATTAAGCTATTTCGTTTCGGTACCATAACAGCCATAACTATGATCATAGTAAAGATTATACTTAAATACGTAGCTGATATCAAAACGCCATACCGGTGCGAGTCGATATCTTCGAATAACTCAGCATACTGTGGAGCTGGATCTTCAGGACCATGTGGAGCTGGATAGCTGATCACAAGAAGAAACGGTTTGTCGTTGTTAGTGGAGAAATGATCCATAATGAATTTCACTGAGTAATTTGTGACAAGGTCCGTAAAATAATCCTGAAACGACAAACACTCTTACGAATCGAATTTGCAATTTCTTGATTTCTAAAATTTCTACTCCTGAACTCATCGCCGTCTTTGTCTTGATACCCGCTAAATATTCCCTATTTCATTTGAGACGTTGGATGGGAAAAATTATAAAGATGAGGACCGAAGAATTTAAAAAAAAAATAGTCGATACTATGAATCAATTTTGTTCTACCAGCCGGGATCCATCGACTGAGAAGTGGTGATGGCACAGCGTTATTGTACACTGTACCGTCACCACATATGCCTCATCCCTTGCTACAGTGCAGGGTCTAATGTGTGGCGTGAGCTACTGACGAGGGGGCGAGACCTTCGAAACACGCGTGCATAGCCCTGGCGTAGCAACCTCGGGTAAGGGTTTAAACATTCTTGAAAATTCATATAGAATGTTTATTGCGAGGTTTTTCAAAAACAGCCGATACCATGGATTAAGATGAGGGTCAGTCGCGTTCATTGTATAAACATCACCAGAATGTTTCTTCGGCAATGGCATTTCAGACATAGCCAGCAGACGTCTTTGGCAATAAATACTCACAGCCTGCTTAGGAGACTCCAAGAGAAAGCGAGAGACTGATTTGTGCTGGCTATTCGAAACAATTTTCTTCATATCGCAGTTGATAGCATGGCATGAACGACACTAATATGCACAGAGTATAAGTCCGCTTAACAGGAATAAGTAGCCCATCATTTGAGTCCACATTCATCGAAAGGCGATCACTTGGTAGCCGTTTATCCTTCTTCTCTTTCGAAACGCATTACTAATATTGCGAATAAATAGCAATTCATCAATGAGGTAAATCAGTATGAATTATGGCAAGGCACCCAACTTTTTTAATTGTGACCAAATTTACAAGAAAATCTCAATTATTGTCATTAGTTGAAAAGAGATGACGATAAAAGTCACTCGAGATGCAGTACGATACATAATAAACTGATATGGTTCAGTTCCACTTCGGGTATTCAAACACACTATTTCCCTGATGTAGACAAATTAGTGAAGATCTCAGATGGCTCTATGAGATATTTTCTAGGATACCAGAAAAAGAAACCCAACCCTTGTTCAAGGATATTCTTTGGCAGGACAAATTCCCTAGTGAACGAATCAACGCGGAAATAGACGACCTACATGGGTGAAACATAAGAGACAAGGAATTGAATGAAGGACTATTGAGATAATCACAATATGAAAAGGAGTCAGGAGAGTCGCAAAATGACTTCCATAGGTTTAGGTCGAGTCTTGAGTAGCGAAACAATGATCATACTCTCAGATTCGTGGCCATTTTCGTGGGTTAGGCCCATCGGACGGAGTATACATGGAGAACGAATTGAATGAATGCGCACTGAAATCAAGCGTACAGTTGATAAGCCTTTGTAGGAGGCCAAGTGCACACGTCCTTCGAAGTTCTCGTACCCTTCACTCGTAGTGTTCACTGTGATCTATACATGGTCCCACGCTTTTGAGTATCTCTTCAAAGTGATCCGAGTGTTGAACTTGACGAGAAATTTCGTCAATTATCTCACTAAATCGTAATTAGCTTCATACAAGGTTTCTATGATAGTTGATAGTGTACTCCAGAGAATCCACTGAATCCATTTAACCGCTCGAAAACGACATTTTCCAAGTATACAACCTTGAGAAAGCCTATTAATGGACTGACCCCGACCTAAAACCGATGATCAGTAAGTTTTCGGCTGATTACAGAGAGTGGCAGAAAAGCTCTGTGTATTGAAATAGGCCGGAAAAATTGAAATGTACAGTCCGAAACATCTGCCAAACACTTTGAAATCATTGCGCATTCTTATGATTGAGGGTAAAACTCAAAAAGAAGGAAAAAATAATGAAAAAACTAGTGGTATAAAGCACATTACTTTGTTTCCTTCTATCACTATCGCGTATTTTATTATTTCTTTCATTCAATCCGTTTCCTTGCAACGATAATCTACGAAGGTTCCTTGTGAGTGTAGACCAGGTTATAACGATCACCATTCAGATTGAAGATAGTAAACATTTTTTCTTTCTTCTTGAGCGAGGCTCAGGACGAGCAGAGGTGTTGAATCCAATTTTAGAGCACACAATCAATCAGCTGACGTTTCGGCAGGTCGAACATTTTGCATCGACAATACTGAACATTTTGCAAACAAGCTTGACACCCAGTTTTTGAAACTTGGAGGGATAAAAGGCTCAACAAGGCAGCTGCAGGATGGAACAGCACCGTAATCATGATGATCGGCATCACTACCTCTGCGCTACCCGCTGTGTCTTTATAATTCTTCGAGGCAAATGCTCAGGATTTTTTCCACGACCACATATCTCCTAGGGGCACGGAAGAAAAATTAAGTTTGCACACATTTCAATTCATACGCTCATATGGCGTTCCGGACAAGACGTAGCCGTTCGTGGTGTCATCGTCACCTCGCCACGCTTCATTTCAATAATGAATCTAGTTCTCACCCCAAAACAAACCTTCTCATATTCTGCTCCGTATTTCACGCGGTTTCCATTTAGATTTATAGTGTAGTTGTAAAACTTGCTGTTCTTTACCAGACCCATCCAGTAATCCCAGCCTGGTGGCACATAGTTACTGCAACACATTTGGTCAATAATTCATAAAAACAGTAAAAAGGCGCCTCAAAAAACATCATTCTGCTGAACGGAATGAAACTACAAACCCTTCATATTCGTTCAAATACTTTCCTAAATATGCTGTACGATAACCGGCATCCTTCATAAGAACTCCAATGCTTCGATGCTCATGAACTTGTCTAAAATGATTGAGGAAAATTTTTCATAAAAATTCTATTCCGTTCTAACTAATTGCGGTAAATATCAAGGGCTACTACTTTCTCGGCAATGCGGCCGGAAAGGTAGACAAATTGGTATAGGTAATAATAGGCTGGGGAAAAAGTTCTGAGAAAATGCCAAGACCGACTATCTATTAACCTCGGCATAGTTCGAATAAATGAGTATTATTGAATATCAGCGAAGCATACAACAATACAGTTAGTAGTGAAGCTTGAATATACATATTCGAGGTGGCTAACGTTTCGGCGGGTCGTCTTCGTCAGAGCTTGGAAAGATCACATCGATCCACAATCCACTAAGCCAAAACCTTCATAACCGTAGCAGAAAACGTTAGAAATGAGTTTTGGATCGCATTGTAAATCTTCATTTTAAAGCACTCACCGTTTTGATGTTGGGGTCTATCAATTTTACTGAAGACCAGCCGCTTAAGGTCAGTGCATCAGTGGGCTGTGCCTAACTCGGGCCAGAGATCAGCCCATGGTATGGTTCGAGGTCACGCGTGATTACGAGGCACTCTTCCTTTCGGTTCATTTTTGGGCATCTGCTATATATCCAAAAGGCTTCTAAGGTTTTACGCGCAGATGTTCTTGATTCCTGTGCGAGGATCGTGAATTTGACGCCAAACATTACTCCTGCATGTTTTTGGTCCCTATGCATGCCTAGTGGAGTTTTTGGATCAGAGTTGCGTAACCCAACTAGGTGCTCTTTTACACGGAGGATTAGTAGTCTACCCGTTTCGCCAATGTACTCATCGCCGCATCCTCGCAAGAGATTAGGTGAATTATACCCGATCTCATACAGTCGCCGTCTCTGCCGTTCGGACAAACTTTACAGTAATTGGTTTCGCAGAGGCGGTCATACAGTCGGTTGCGGACTAATTGACGCTTTAGTGTTTTTGGGGGTGTTTCAACTATTGTTACCAAATCATCCAAACCTGCTCTTTTTAGGCAGCGTTTAATAGCTGTACTTATTTCGTTAGAGATAAAAGGCAGGAGGAAAGGAACCTTATTTTCGCCAGACTTGTCGCTTGAGAACATAGAATCTCTTCTGAATCTAACCTGAGAAACTCCTACCATATTGAGAGATGGCTAATTTTCGCCCCAACCTTAAGGATTCTACCTTGTGTTCTTTTCCTGCGCACACATTTGTCGCTGTTCGGAACATATTCTTCAAAAGTGCGCGTTTTATGTGTGAAGGATGAGTTGATAGGTAATGAACCAAGATATTTTTGTTGCTTAGTTTACGATACCATTTTGTATTGTAGGAGTTTTTGGACACGTTGACCTGAATGTCCAAGAAAGAGAGCCAATTTGCTTTCGGTTTCTCACGGGTGAACTTTATGTACTTTGACTGACTGTTCAGCAACTCAAAGCATTTGTCCATCTCCTCTTGAGCTGAGCAGACGACAAAGCAGTCATCTATGTACCTACAGTAGAGCAACGGCCGGAGGTCGATTATTGGGCTCTCCACCTTGGACATAAAGGCTATAGCAAGTGTTGACGCTAGTCGTTGTTCCACTGGCAGCCCTCTGATTGGGACAAAATAGATCCCGGACCATATAAAGATTGAACAGTTTAGGCAATCTTTTAAGAGAGCCACAACCTGTCTGATGGAGAAGCCATACATGTTTGTGGTCCTTTCATGCTCTGTTAAAAGTTCGTATATGGCTTGCATTGCGGTATCATTCGACGCGTTTGTATGAAGGGCGGTTACGTCGAAAGATTCAATCACGTACGCGTTGTTAGGGGACGCGTTACGTAAATGCTCTAGGAACATTTGGGTGTGAGATAGGCTGGAATGTATTTTAGTAATTGGACTAGTATTAGGTTTAAAAACCACGTTATCCTGTCCGTTGGTTGGCCTAGGCAGCTGATGATGGGTTTAACTTTGGAATTTGATGGATTAGTAGACAAAAGATCATCAGTGCAAACCAACTTATGAGTTTTAATAAGTAAGCATAACACGGGACATGATGGTGGACTAAGTTTTAGTTGAGAGATAACGGAAGGCTTAAACCAGTCGAACTCGCTATTTTCACCCATTGTTGGTTCAATTTTCGATACTGTTTATGGAATTCCTTATCAAATGATGGGCGACAAAGTGTGGTGTCTTTAAGGTGGTTTTTCGTTATCGCAATATCTAACTGATTGGGAATTACTACAAACTCTCCTCCCTTTCACTAACTGATAGTCTAATTGCTTTGGAATTTATTTGTTCCCGTATTTGTCGCATACCGCTTTTCTGCGCCGATGTTAGGTTGGAACTAAACATTTTCCTGCGATAGTGGTTAAGGATTCTAAGAGTTTCGTTTGAGAATATGCGAAAATTGACATCTACCTTGTTATTTGGATCTTGCTGCCTAAAGTACGCTCGAGGAAAAGGTGGTGTTGGTATTGCTCTTACGTTTTGCTGTTCCTGCTTGTTGTTTGATTCTAGTCTGGCTTTATAGCGGAGTCGGTCTTGGAGTTCTTGCAAATTATATGCCATAGTGCACAAGGTTTCCTTAGAAATGGGTTGCGCTGGTGAGAAACTTGGGCCCATTTCTAAGAGAGAGCGCGCATTATCGGGAAGAGACATGCCTCCTAACACAGTGACCCTTGATTGATCTAGCACATTACTGATGTTAGTTTGACTCTTAAGGCTTTCGTTTACGGTATTGTGGTGTTTTGTCGATGAAGCTGGTCTACGCGATTTGTTCAAAAGATTTTTGAATTTTCTGCATAGGGTTACTTTAGCACTTGATTTAATAGAATCGGAGGTCAAAAATGACCCACCTTTGATATTCCTCCAATGGCGATCCTCTAAAAACTGGATACAATACAATTCTTTCGATTCACACTCATTCAATCAAGAATATAGCAGATCTTGCTTGAATCGAAGTGCTATCCGAAGGAAACGCATTTCGATATCCAGAATTCGTGGATCCTCCTTTAGCCGGCCGCATAGTTCGTGAAGTCCTTTTCGTCTGATGAAGTTTGTAACGACTCGTTGTTTTGAGCAGCGACGGAAGAATATAATTGTCTGTCTAGCTAAGACAATTTTTTGTCTCAGTGACAAGACTTCTTTTACTAGTCGGTAATATTTGGCTGGAACAGTTTGTAGTAAATCTCAAGACACAAGAGCACCTAGTTGGGTTGCGCAACTCTGATCCAAAAACTCCACTAGGCATGCATAGGGACCAAAAACATGCAGGAGTAATGTTTGGCGTCAAATTCGCGATCCGCGCACAGGAATCAAAATATCTGCGCGTATAATCTTAAAAGCCTTTTGGATACATAGCAAAGGCGCGAAAATGAACAGAAAAGAGGAGTTCCCCGGAATCACGCGTGACCTCGAACCATACCTTAGGCTGATCTCTGGCCCGAGTTAGGCACAGCTCACTGATGCACTGACTTTAAGCGGCTGGTTTTTAGTTAATAATTGATAGACCCAAACATTGAAACGGTGAGTGTTTTAAAACGAAGATTTACTATGGATCCAAAACTCATTTCTAACGTTTTCTGCTAGGGTTATGAAGGTTTTGGCTTAGTGGATTGTGGATCAATGTGATCTTTCCAGGCTCTGACGAAGACGACCCACCGAAACGTTAGCCACCTCGAATAATGTATATTCAAGCTGCATTACTAACTGTATTGTTCCATGCTTCGCTAATATTCAATAAACAATATCAATAACACCTCGGAACGGCTAAATAGAAGGAAATGCTTGAGAAAATGCTTGTAACTTTTCTGGATTTTGGCCATTTTTTGTGTTTTTGGCTCGTTTGAAAGCCCGTCTTCTCCCGCGTTGATTAATATATAATTTATCTACTTATTTCAAGATGGAGTTGACAAACGAGCAAGTTAGGTTGTTGGTAATGCACGAATGGCTGTTGTGTTCAAATACAACTTTGGCAAGTGAACGCATCATTCTGGCTTGGGGCGAAGTTTATTATATTATATATTAGATATTTATATTCTTATAATACTATCTTAGTTTTGTCTTTGTTCGGGTATAATAGGTGCATAAACAAATGTTTTACAAGCATTTCCTTAGAAAACAAATGTATTACAAGCATTTCCTCAGAAAACAAATGTTTTACAAGCAATTCTTCAAAACTTTTTCCCCAACGTATCACATTACATGTTGCATTACCACGTTTTTCATGAACTCAATAAATAGTAAGGTCTTTAATCAATTATTATTATTGTTATTGTTATTATTTCTACGACATATAGCTTCATTTATCGCATTTGGGCTTCCGATTTTAGGCGCTTATCAGGTTGAAGATATCGAAATCATGTGAGCCCATCCCATGGTGATAACTGATGGGCAACAGCCATTAGCTAATGGATATTTCGGGATGTCAGGCGCATAGCAGATAGGCAACGGAGCGTGCTGTCACAACTCTTTATGGAAATTCAAGAAGAAAATGGTGCTCAACTAGTTCATAGAGCAAGTAGAACTCATGAGAGCACTCCTGCACTTGAGGAAAACGGAGAATTTGGTAATATCAGACCGAGTCACTTGACAATTATAAAGAGGTGTGATCATGTGAGTTCCTCTTTTTGTTGAGAGTTCGGAAGCGAAAATTTCTCAACTCCCTTGATTCACCAAAATAAAAAAAAAGAAAACGCGAATCAAAAGGTCAGCTGTTATATTGCTGCAAATTTTGAGATAGAAAACCTTTGATTACAAGAAGTTCATTGAACTTTTAGTGACTGCTTGAATGAAAAATTATGCTGCCGGCTCTTCAAAATTATGCTGCGTATAAAGATCTAATTTATGCAGTGCGTCGATGACACGATGGCTAGTGGTGCCCTATAACACACATTTGGTCGCTCGCTCAATCTCGAGTCTAAGGCTCAATAGATCCTCCAATACTTCAGAGTTGACAAACTGCATCAAACTTGTCTGAGAGGAAAGCTAAACTGAGTTTATGCATAGGCAGGTCATTACGAGTTATTGTAGATGCCAGATATGAATTGAATCACCTCCAACAATTTTATGAAGTTAAATTCATGATGCATCCCACAGAGATTATCAACGTCATTATCTTCAAACTTTAAGCGAACGCTTCTTGGCTACATGAAGGAGGTAGCGTTTCCAAAGGTGGAGAAGTCAATGAACGAATAAGAAAAAATCTCGATGATGCTAACCTCCATTCATCGCCGGAGCAATTGTGATTGTTGGTGTGCACATTATGATTGTGCACGTACATTCCGGTAAGGATACTTGATCTGCTTGGGCAGCAGATTGGTGTCGACACGAATCTGTAAATGAGCAAAATTGATCACATTTGTATTCGAGAAAAAAAATGTCACATTTCTCAGTATTACGATTATGTGACTGAAAAACTTTGAATTTTCGAGAAAAAAAAACCTAGAAAAAGTCGAAAGGTAGGAAAGCTCTCGAGACATTCGTTACTGAGAAACACAACGGCAGATTCTAATAAGTAAGGCAATATATTTGATGAATGAGGGAAGGATTATATTCCTACTAAGTACGAAAATATGTCCTGTTTGAAGAAAAAAAGTGCCATAATTTCAATAGCTCGGTTCTTTGTAAAACCTTCATTCCTTAGTGGCTAAGGTATCGTCGAGTTTAGCCTTTATCCAGACCTGTTGCTTTGAAATAATCTACTTTCCAGTGTGCGTTCGGATAGAGCAGTAGTAGTGACCACAATCTATATCTTCAGAGCAAACTAAGCCTCATCCTTCTTGGGTCGGGATATTAGTGATATATAGGGCGGGATAATTGCGCTCCCTTCAATCCATAATGTCTGGAGACTGTTTGAGACGAAGATCATGTAGACCTAGAACGGTTATTTTAGCGTGGAAAGAGTGGTGTGCAAAACGGGCGCCAGTAGTGTAACGGATATAGCACGCGGTCCCGGAAAGAGTAAGATGCGGGTTCTAGTAGCGGCTGACGCGAGAGTTTTGCACATCACTCTACATCAATGAGTGTATTTGAAACATCATAACAGCGCTAAGAGCGGCTAAATAAACAGAAATTTCATTTGATTAGTCTAGCATTTCAGGAAGGATAAACTCGACCAGCTTCATGAAGTCACTAACATTATAGCGGTCTGATTGTTGAGGACCGAAACATCAAGAACGGCGAACAACAACAGTACAAATAGTTCACTCAATTGAATCCTTTTTTTTCACTTGTATTTTTGCTATCACTTGTGACAATGTAACAAATATTTTACAACCTGACTTTACTTGCTTGATTTATTTTTGCCAAATAACATCATTGGTGACAGAATAGCTTTTGTCAGATAAGATCTCGCAACTCACCCACTTCTAAACTCGGTGCCCTTCTCCT
Source organism: Parelaphostrongylus tenuis (assembly GCA_019055375.1). Lineage (NCBI taxonomy): Eukaryota > Metazoa > Nematoda > Chromadorea > Rhabditida > Metastrongylidae > Parelaphostrongylus > Parelaphostrongylus tenuis. The sequence goes on along the minus strand of JAHQIW010004110.1, from coordinate 81,409 downwards.
TCATAAGCCTCGACACTTTTGGCATGTAATTCATCGACCCAAGTTCTATGTCCTGGTCATCAGTAATAATCAGTACGACATTCTTCCTCCTGTAAGTTAATGCTCAATCAAGAACTGACGATCAAATCTTTTAAATGTGAACGGTTCAAAATACATTGTCAGATAAAATCATTGGTTAAATGTCTGTCATTTCACTAATTTTGATCGGCAACCAATATTAAACCATTTTGGAGATCGTTCATCCTCACGTGGCGTACGCAACCTTGTCCGCATTCTATTTTGCCTCTACTTTCCTTAGAAGACTGAGTTTCTTTTTTGATTTTCGTAAAAGCGTAATTTGAGGCTCAACAATCACTAGATATCTCTAGGCAGTAACATCTACATTCTGTATGGGTAAGCATCAGCGTATTCCACAACTCCGCTTTTTGCTATAACAATGCCACGACCAGATGATTATCCGTTTTCATATAACATCTGAATCTCGGATAAATTCACGAAAACCAAGAAAAACAGACTGATACTGAACGGCGATTCGAGAGCTCGCTGATGAAGTATCTAAACGTAACAACGGATTTCCTATGATTTAGGGATAAGGGAGACTGAAACGTTAAGGAATATAAGAAGCGTGACATGAGAGTTGAGTGAAAATAAGAATATCAATGATAACTATGTTTTCTGAGCGTGCTGAAAAAATGCGGCAAAAAACGTATTTTCTTGATACCGAACAAATTTTCTGAGCAATTATTAGACAAAGATCAAGTACCAAGTATCAGTGGAAAGCCACCTGACCACTTTGTAGTAGTCGGACAAAACCTATTTCAACACATTCGTGACTCATAATCTTAATACAGGCCACGTATATGTCGCATGTACCGATTTCAAGGCACCCGCAAATTGATTATACTTAAATTTTCGATGCAATACAGAATTAGATAAATTTTAATACGAACAACAGAACGATAGCCTCAAGAAATCAGTTTGCCCCGTCTTTACTGACTGCCGATTACTAAATAAGTACTGACTACGGTGCACACAGAAATCTGAACAATTTGAATAGTGGCCGTGATAAACGTGGATCTTGCTGTGGCAGATATTTAACTCCTGGAATCTTGATAAAACAAATGGCTGAGAGATTTCACCAAGAAAACAACAAAATACAAGAACAACTATAGTGTCTGTAAACAGTATTAACTGATTGCAAGTACATAATTATAATTGTGACTAAGTGCATGGATGTACTTTTTTATGATTGTGCTTTCTGCTTTCATACAAAATCCTACATGTTGATCCAGTTGAAAACCAGCGAAGTTCAGAAAGGTACTTACATTTTGTACGGCGACAGATGTTTTACATCCTCCGCGCGCTTTCATTTTTCTTACGCGTACAATCCACGGGAGGCACGAAAAGCATACGAACGTGTAGAGGAAATCTCGTAGTATTAGAATCATTGGTTTGATCTAGAGTTTCTTTCAAGCGGAGAAGAGCTTCCTCGGCAAATAATAAAAATCGCACTTAATATGTTATCATTCCGGGTAGCCATCGATCGATGATCGCGGCAGCCCCCCTACCCCCTGGCCCCCTCCCCACAGTCCCTGAATTGGTTAAAAAACCCACGTCTGCGTATTTGAATTAATCTTATTTCCCCTGCTGCATTGCAGAAAAACGCTCTTTCCAGAAACTAAACACGACGTTGAAATTGCTAAATCTTACACTATCGATTGATCACTGATATAAAAAGGTTTTCTAAACAGCAAACGTATTGTTGGGTTCTTCAAGACTTGCGCTATCGAAAGATTACTAGTGGTCTAAGGAAAGGGTTTCGTCCAGTGAAACATAAGCAAAAGAAAAAAAGGAGTAGGTGGTGGGTGTGAAATATAATTCTATTCTTGATGCTATAGCGTTATAGAAAAGCTTTTACAATAAAAAGCGGGCACGTACTGCTCTAGCCAGAGATTTAAGCTCTTGAACGATTACTAACACTCTCAAGAAAAGTTCTAATCCAGCGAAAGGGATCGCTTTTTCATTTCGCCGCCTGACATATAAATTATCTTCGGACGTACTAATCACAAAGTGGTTCAGGATACCCAGTCCAATGAACCAACGCGATAGTACCTGTCGATCACTTCGTTTTTAATCTCTCATCAGAAAACAAAAAATGAAAAATATAGGTTTTCAAGCAAAGAGAGCTGCACTTAGTCTACGTTGAGCGAGTTTAACTCGTGTATTTCCGATGTGCATTAATTATAAATCGAGACTTTGCTAACACCTCTAGGAGCACTTTAGAAATTGTCAGAATTTTCAATGATATTGACAGCATTGATTAAACTGATTTGTAAGTTCAATAATTAATATCTTTATCTATCTATTCAGCCGTCTGTAGAGCAGTGGTTACAGGTGTCCTGCAACACTTTTTCGGCTAACAAAACCTCTCACCTTTTGATGGAAAGTTGTTATCATAGATATCTGAGAGGAAAACCACCGCCGACCTGTTATGTCGGTAGGCTTTCATCACTTAGTGCATGAGCCAAATATGCAACTAATCACTTGCGACATGTCCCTGGAGAAATTAACCTACGCCGAAGGCTTCACACTTTCAACATATGTTCTATACTCGTTATGTGCTGCACTACCATTGCATTAGGTTGGTGTAAAAGTAACTGAGGCTTATGCACTTTGAAATATCCCATTCAATATTGTAACACATAAAAAATTGTACACTTTTATATTAGATGGCGACAAATGAATATCGACTTATTATTCAGCGAGCTTGTTTAGCGTTTACTGCGCGTTAAGGGGAGGAGGGTGATTGATCGATGCCCTAAACTGCTAGACCTGTAGGATGCAACGTGATATTCAACTTCGAAGTTTTACTCCGCTTCAAAAGAAACTCCAGATAAAACGTAGTCTCAGATACTACAAAATTTTCTCTACACGTTCATATGTATGTTTGTTGTATGTTTTAAATATATGTATATGTATATTCTGAATTATGTTACATGTATGTTGTATGTTCATATGTTTTCGTGCTTCCAGCGAATCACACGCACGATAAAAATGAAGGCGCGCGGCGGGTGAGAAAGATATTTTTATTTTGGATTTTACAGCGTTATAAAAAGGTGTTTTGAGTCGGTCACATGAGGCTCTAGCCAGAGATTTGAGCGTTCGAATGATTATTAACACTCCTAAGAGAAATTCTTATCCAGCAAATGAGGTCAAATATTTATTCGTCGCCATCTAACAGAAGTGAAGCAAAATTGAAATTTTTGTAAAACCCGGGATCTGAAACCACATTTACCGTTGTGTCAACTCAGAATATATTATACTGAACTATTAGTGATATCATCTGACAACATATCTTTAGCCTTTCATGCGGGATCTGTGAAAAAAAACAGTTGAATATGAATGTATTATCGGTCCCTAAACACCCTTGACAAGAGATAGCCGTTGAAATACTAAAGCGAATTGTAACTCAACCAAAACGTGGTGAACAGGGAGTGAATTAGATTCAAATACTGTTTGAACTGAAATGATTCATGGAGACGAGTCAATCAAGCCCGTTAGTAGATGTTAAGTTAAGACATTCAATTGATTTGCTCGATGTCTAAGGTTTGTTGTTGTGGTGCACTGTTCTTGTGACATCACCCATGTGAACTTCTTCTCTCCTTCAAAGCCGCCCGCTTTTTTCACTCCGCAATTCTGCCTCAAAAGTTGTGCATTTTCTACGAACGTGATCTCTTCTCAGAAATGAACATTGTTGAAATAACTAATATTGGATTATCTCATAATTTCTTGCGCATTTCGACACTTATATTAATGTGAATGTTACTCGGAAATCATCTTTATTTGACCACCGATTGAGGTGTTATGATGTTTAGATAAACCCAATGATGTAGAGTGGTGTGCAAAAACGTGAATCTTACTTATTTGAAAAAAAAATCGATCAAGCCTTTGGGTCTCAGATAGTATGGCATATGTGCCATCGCGCCAGGATTTTCTACGGCACATGCAGCAATGGAAATACCATGTCGCCATCAACGCGGTGCGTTTATCGCGTGATCGCACAGTCTGCCGCGCGAAAAAATTGCTGGGATTGGAGGGTTAAGTCACCGATACGATCATCATCATGATCAGTGATATGCAACCATTTTCTAGGCCAAGATTGGATCCGTTTCTCTCAGAAGAATGAAACTCGCGATCGAAGAAGTCGGTGAGACACTTCTGAGCTGGTAGTAGTATTTGAATTTTTTTATGGTAGAATAGAGTATTTTCAGCCTTAGAGGTCTGGTATGGCATCTCTAGTGCTAGACTTACGTTTCGGCCTATTCTCACATGCCTCATCAGTAGTACATGCCTTTTGGTTCGAAATTTTTTCTTTCGAAAATGCTGCTTAGAGCGCGATACAGATGATAATCCGATGGAGTAATATCAGTGCTACGCAGTGGATGCGATACCGTGGTTCAGCCCCGCTTCTCCAAAATGCGGCACGTCGACTCTTCATGGTGAGGTGGTCGATTAATGCATGAGGGGTATATCGAGACATCACTTTGCGGTAGCCTATATCATTTAGATGCAAGTGATGATGCTACAGCCGTATCTAAGTGTTACTAGACATTATTCAACAGACCAAAGCCTTCTGCAAATAATGCGAGTTTGAACAGATAAAACTGAATAAAACAGTAGTGCGAAATAATTCGTGGGGCAACCCGTTGCATATCGCTTAATTTGTCGTCTGGTGGAATAGATTTGATATTTAGGAAAATGATGCGAAATCGCTGATGGAAGAGGTTTTAACCTCAACGTCAGTTTTACATAGTGCTTTTTCCAATAGTTGGAAACTGTTCCAATAGTGAAACGATAAGTCTACGATTAAGCCGTCGTCCATACACCACATTAGGATCGGAGACTTGAGCTTCTCTTATCATCAGGGCGAGACGATTTAACCCAAATGAAACCCACCAGATGAACTTTATCCAGAAACAATGAACACACTATTTTCTGATCGGGTTTTCCTCACGACTACATTGCCTCCAATTCCTTCCCGTTGTAGTACGGTAACAATATGCAAACTCCAAATACAAATAAAATCACTACCGCTTGGATTGGTGAGCTTATAATTATTTATGGTTATTAGAGATATATTGTTATTAAAAGAATAAAGCTCTCGGTGCTGATCAATCCATGAGGAATGGACCATGCATTCGTGTTCAATTCTTAATTTCGTTTGAGGTGATTGAACGCATATTTGGCCATTACAATGATCTTGGTGGCCTCCCGCTGTACCGAGTTAGTGCTACTTATACCCTGGACGTCTGTGACTAGTCTGGTACCAGTTTACCGGCTCGAAGGGATGGATGGCTTGGTGAGCCATGAGCGCGAGATCGAACCATTGAACAGTGCACCTCTGACCATTGCGCCACATGCTCTCTTATTTTCATTCCACATTCTTATTAACAATGATAGTAGCCAGTTTTAATTCTTCCTCACTATTTGATTTCCATTTACTTCCACCTAATCTTTGCCTTTTTTTACTCACTTGTTGTCATTTCAGTGTTTTTTGAAAATTTATTCACACAACCCTTAATTAAAATTTTTATTGTGCGCATCCCAGTACTTCTAGCATTCAATTCGTTTTTCGTCCTCTTCTTTAATAAAGTAGAATACTCGTGGAGCATGACTTCTTGCACACTCGAGGATAGCCTGGCTGTGGCGTTCTTGTTCACTGCCGAAGAGGGTTAGGAGGTGGAGCTCAGCTCCATGCACGCCGCCACGAGCATCACAACCACTCGGCCATTTCAGTGTTTTTGCAGTTGTGCTTAGTAATTTTGACACTACAACCTATTGATATTATCAACTATTCATGGCTTAAAGGGAGTGAGTCAGCTTTGCAAAATGAACAAATTACTTCGGATACTGTCAGCATCTTAAAAACAGCGGGAGTATGTAGGTAATACCAAACAGTTGAAATTAGTTGCTTTTATCAAAAGTGCAACTTTATGTCTATCTAAAGATCAAGTCATTCCAACAGATTGTGAACTTTGAATTGTCGATTTTTGAGGTAATTAAGTTCAACAGAAAAAAGAGAAAAGATAAAGCCCTTAGCACTGATCAATCCCTGAGGGATGTGACATGAATCTGACCTCGTCAAGCACCGCTAGAGGTGGTCAAGTGTTCATTTCGCTTTTACAATGACTTGAGGTAAGCCCTCCGATGTATCAGTTGAGAGCTGCTATCCTCTCAGACAAGTCTGATTTACTACTATGCTGACCTCGAAGGATTGGAAGACTTGGTGAGCCATGAGCATGAGGTCGAACGATCGACTATGTTCAACGCACAGCACCTCTAACAACTGCGTCACACAAGTCTGACAGTAATTGTAGACATATTCTGCACTTCTATAGATTTTTTTCATTTTCTTTGATTAAAAGAATCTAAGTAACGAAAAAAGACTCACGTTTCTCCTTTACAATAAGCGAGCAAAGCGTTCAATATGGTGAAACTGATCAATGGTAGCATTCTAGTTGAGTAAATGCATTGAGTAGTATGAGTGATCTAAACATGAAATGCAAATTTTTTCGGTTATAAGGGAACCAATAAATATTCGACCTCATTCACTATACAATAATTTTTCACATGAGTGTTAGTAATCACTCAAAAGCTTGAATCTCTGGATCGAGCGATACATGACCTATTTTCAAAAAGTTTTTTTGAAACGCTGTCACATTTAAAATAAAATTATGTTTCACATCGAACACGTAATCCAACTATTCCTTCGCTGAAACCGCGAAAAGTACATGAACGTGTAGAGAAATCTTTTAGTATTACAGTCTCGAGTTAATCTGGAGTTTCGAGAAACAACTCCTCATTCACAATTTTAATTGAATAACAAGAATCGTATTTTCATATGGCACACGGGTGGTCCAACCATAAAGCGACGAGTTGAAATGGCCACGTCCGCCCTGCAACTTGCCCCAACTCCATAGAAAACCAAAATCCCTTGCCCGTGTATGAAAATTCAATCTTATTACAGCCGCTGCAGTGCAGAAAAACGGTCTTTCCAGAAAATAAGCACAGCCTTAGAATCCTAGAATCCTACGCTATCAAATGATCACTAATAGCCTAAAAGAACCCTGCCCGGCTGCGCGTGTGAAACATGATTTGATTTTTAACTCTACAGCGTTACAAAAGAATCTTTTCGAAACAAGCCGCGTAAGGTTCTGGCCAATGATTTAAGCTTTCGAATGATTACTAACACTCCTATTTAGAAAAATACTGTTGAGCAAATGAGGCCGAATAATCATATGTTCTCTTATAACCGAAAAGTACAAAAATTCCAGATAGATTATCAAAATTGTGAAGAGAGCTGGAGGAAGAAGCAATAATAATTGGTCAGAAATTAAGCGGAGAAAGTCCTATTCTTAATTACATAAGAACTCAATCTTCACCGAAATCAGTAAATCGAACTGGACTTTGGCCGCTTTCGTTGCCTTTGCTGTTACACTTGCTTTCCACTAAGACACATGCCAACCAGTCCAATCCATACGAAGATTTATTTCGCCTCCACCAAAAATCAATACAGATGCCCGATAGGTTTTTGATTGACCATTAAGCTTTTTTTTTCTTATCTCTTTCGACTGAAATCCTTTGTGAACGAACAGGAGAGCACTGGAAGAGAGGACCAAATCATGCTCCTCGATAGCGTGTATCACTATCTACTCGCTATCCCCTGATAAGTCATCAGTATTTGTGAGGTGTTAAAAGAAAGACTAGAAATGGATAAAGGCTAGAGCTCTCGGCGTTGATGATTCCTGAAGGGATGTACCATGATTTCATCATCAACTTCAGTTTCATTTGAAGTGATTGAACGCATATCTGGCCTTTACAATGGTTCACCAGTGACCTACCGATGCATCACGTCAGTGCAGATATCATCCCAGACAATTGTTACCAATTCACCGACCCGGGGTGATAAAGTTTGGTGAGTCTTAGACGCGGATCGAACCTCTGACCAGAGTGTTGCCGAGCACCTTTAATCACTGTACCAGACGCGCTCTATATGGAACTGAAAACAGAAGAAAACGACACCTCCAGTGCGATTAGATTCCCATGTGGTTTTCAGTCACTAAAGTTATATCTGAGATATATTAGTTTCTATACCGTCTGTCCAATTCCAGCGCGAATAGTTCTTCATTGAAGCGTTTCCAATGAGCGCGATTTCTACGTAAACCGAAATCGAGACTTATCTTTTAGTTAACGACTAACGAAGGCTGGGCCAACTACTTTTGTAGGAGCAGGCCGGTTTTGTTCGACAAAATGCAAAGAAATTATAGGCTCACAATAAGGCAGCGTTTGAAAGACAAAATTCTTGACTAATAATTTAGCGCGCGCCCCGATATCTGTACACATTGCAGTAAAAGGCTCATAGTTCTACAAACATGTACACTATAGTGTCCAATTGGTCCACAATGGCCCAAATTAAACAAAAAACGTAGGGATAAAAACCGATTTTCAGTTCGTTTTCTAGTTTGATCTATTGGTTCTTTTGTGTTAGACGGCGACAAATGAAGATTCAATCCCATTTGCTGGTTTTTTCAGCTTTCTAAAACACCATTCTATAAAGCTATAAAATCCAAAATAAAACCGTGTTTCACGGCCGCCGCGCGGCTTCGCGGTTCGTATCACGCTTATAGTTCACGCTGGAAGCACAAAAATCACTTGAACGTGTAGAGGGAATTTTGTAGTACCTGAGTCAATTCTGTATAAAGTTCCTTCCAAAGCGGAGAAAAAACTCCCCATTAAATAACAAGTTGCATCCCGCATGTCTAACCCGTTAGGCCATCAATCGATTGCTCCGCCCTCCAGCCCATGGGTTGGTCGATAAACAAGTTCGCCGAATATGCGAAACTCGATCTTATTCTATCTACTACGCTGCATTGAAACAGTCTTTCCACAAAGTAAGTATAGCGTTGGAATCGCTGAAATTTACGCTATCGAATGATTACTAATAGTCTGAAGAAACAGCTCTATTTGGCGAGATATACAGCACAAACCTTCTCCTTCTCCTACAGCACTATCAAAAGGGTTTTTCAAAGGGCAAACACATATTTGAGTTCTTCGAGAACTGTGCTATCGAATGAGTACTAGCAGCTCAACGAAGGAGTTTTGTCGGCGAGATATACGCGAGTGAAGAAGCAAAACGCGGTGGTCGCGTGAAACACAATTTTATTTTGGATTTTACAGCCTTATAAAAGGCTTTTCAAAAAAACCGGCCATCCACGGCTGCAGCCAGAGATTTAAGCTTTCGCATGATAACTAAAACTCCTATGAGACTTCGAAATTACAGTATTTCTACTGCTTATTTCGCAGTGTTATGATGTTACTTACATAACTTAGAGAATTGAATGGTGAGCAAAAACACGGCCTCAGGCGGGAATCGAACCCGCGTTTCATCCTATCCGGGGACGCGTGCTCTAACCACTACACCACCGAGGCACATTTGCCAGCCTACTCCTATGAGAAATTCTTGCCCAGCTAATGAGGTCGAATATTTACCCCGGATAACAGAAAAGTACCGGTCTCCCAGATCGGTCGTGGCTCCACAGGTACAATCTGCTCTCGAGGGGCGCTTTCACCACAACGATTACCGAAAAATAGCATGCGAGGACCGTAGATTGTGTGTAACACTCTATTTTACGGCTAATTTCAAAAATTTTTATGACCAAGCCATTTTATTATATTTCTTAAATTTTTGTCCTCATATCGATTAGTTCTGTCGCCTATCCACTCTAGATCTTTGCTAGTCTTTATTGATTTATTGATTTATTGATCTGTCTTTTTGCCGGATGTAGTTGTAACACAAGTGGCAGTGTTCAACGTTAAACCCAGAAAAGCTGTCGGCATGTTGGTTTACCATTGATACGTGCTTACCCGAGCTAGTAAACCCCTAAAAGATTGGTTGCTGACAGTTATGATAGTTTTAATATCGATGAGTGATAGCAAAGCGGTGAACTCGGTAGTGAAGTGGCGGTAGCACGCACTACTCGCATAAGGGTGAAATGCGGGTTCAACCCCCGCCTGAGGTCGAGTTTTTGCTCTCCACCAACATCCGTGGGTTTAAAGACTGTCTCATCTTCTCGCAGATAAGAAGAGCCAAGCGATTCTTGTTTAAAAAAAGTTATAACCCTTAACTTAATCCTCTCATTATAACCCCTCTCGTTAGGATTTGTAAGTAAAACAGTGTAAGCAAACGAAAAATATGAATCTGGAACAGTGGGAATTGTCTCAAAGAAAAGGAACCACCCGTCATATCAAACCAAGCGTTTTTTCAATTTTTCGTACTAAATAGGATTTTTACTGGAATCCTTGATTCTTTTCGGATGTTCGAAGAAAAACTAATATCCGACTTCACTCGCTAGACAAGAACTTCTCATAGGACGAGAAAATATTCAAATAAATATGTCAGTAGAAAAGATTTGTGAATATGAAATGACTAATATTCGGAATTAATAGTATTTTAATGCATTTCGCATTGTTATGATGTTTTCTTGAGTGGTGAGCAAAAACGCGGCCTCAGACGGGAATCGAACCCGCGTTTCATCCTATCCGGGGACGCGTGTTCTAACCACTACACTACTAGCTAACATTGAGATGTTGAAGAATGAGTGGTCGGGCAAATGTGCCTCGGTGGTGTAGTGGCTAGAGCACGCGTCCCCGGCTAGGATGAAGCGCGGGTTCGATTCCCGCCTGAGGCCGCGTTTATGCTCACCACTCAATTCTCTTAGGAATATGAAATGAAAAAAGAAGAAGATTTGTAATAGAGTCCTCAGTTTTTTCCGGATATAAGGGGACAAATGAATGTCAAATGTCAGACAAAAAAGTCTCCTATGAAAAGTTCCTCTCCAGCGAATATGGTCGGATATTCATTTGTCGCCTTATAACTGAAAAGAACCGAATCCTTTATATCGATTGGTCTCCTTTATCAATGGGCTATCATTTTTTTATTCGGCTGTAAAGTTTCTCCTTACACTGGAATCTTCATTTTTTGGGTCTGTCGGCAACATCAAGGCATAGTCTATCGACGATCACATACAACTCTTTTTTTGGCAAATTAAGAAACATTGGAACATCAATTATTCGGAAACAAATGTTGTAATCTCGCTTTTTGCAAGCCTAATGTTAGTATGACTTAGTTTCTAAGCCAAAGAGAGGCAGATTTTTTTTTATTTAACTGCTAAAGAGCGGTTATATGGCAAGAAATCTGCGTTCTTGTCCGTTGTAGGACGACTAATGAAAAAGCGATTTCATTTGCTGGACAGGAACTTTTCATAGGAGTGTTAGAAATCATTCGAAAGCTTAAATCTCTGGCTAGAGCTATACATAACTGGTTTTCAAAAAGACACTTTTGTAATGGTGTAAAATTCGAAATAAAATTATGTTTCACATCGGCTGCGCAATTCATCTATTACTTCGCTGGAAGCACAAAAAGTATATGCACGTATAGAGAAAGTCTTTTAGTATCAGAGCTATGGGTTTGATCTAAAATTCCTTTCGAAGCGGAGAAAATATTCCTATTTGAATGACAAAAATCGCACTTTATCAAAGACCAATCGATCGTGGACGGCGGTCGCATCGAATCTGCGGCCCCGAACGCAGATTAGCCTGTAAACAACCAAGCCGAATGTGTGAAACTCGATCTTATTCTCTCTGCTACACCGCAGAGAAACGCTCTTTCCAGAGAGTAAGCACAGCTCTGGAATCCTTGAATTCTAAGCTGTCGGATGATTGCTAATAGTCCAAGGAAAAAGCTCTGTTCGGCGAGGAAAATGCGTGTGAAAAACGAGGGATTTCCCTCTGCAGCAGCATTGAGAAAAGGCTTTTTTCAGAACCGGTTACGTGGGCCTGTAGCTAGAGATTTGAGCTTTCGAATGATTACTAACTTTCCTATGAAAAGTTCTCTTCCAGTGAATGAAATCGGTTTTTCATTTGTCGCCTTATAATGAACAAGTACCGAAATTTGTCTGTCTCTTGCTTAGAAGATAAGCATACAGCATTTAGCTGTATAATGTTACAAATACATATGCGATGATTTTAGGGGATATGCAAAACTTTGAACGTCTGACGAGAATCGAACCCGCGTGTTACCCTTTCCGTGGGGCGCCTGCTAGCCAATTGCACTACTGAAGCCCCTGTTCAAGCAATTTCAAGGGAAGAGCAATATAAACAAGGTTTTTTGGTAGTACAAACTCGACTCGAATGCAAATTTAGCAGAAAAAATGCAGTGTAGTAAGGGTTCCTAGCGAGCGTTGTAGAGGATTTTTGGGCTCTGTGGGACTTACTTTTCCCTTGGTGCGAATAGGAAAGGAATTGTGACTAATTGGGAGAGTATAAGAGTAGAAAGATTGGTAGCTCAGTGGTATAGTGTGATAGCACGCGCCTCCGCCGTAAGGGTCAGACGCAGGTTCAACCCCCGCTTGAGGTCGGATTTTTGTGATTTCCACTCAGTACTCTTAAGTGCACATCTATGACGTCATAACCTTGCTGAAAACCCTAAAATAAGAGTTATATTAGATTGGTCGAGAACAGCGAACGAAATTGGGTTTATGATCTCAATTTCTGGAAACCCCGGGGCCGATTCAGAGAATAAAACTTGGACGAAAAATGTCTACATAAGTGGGAGAATTGGGATCGAACGCGTTCAAAAAGAACTGGAGGAGCTGGGGATATTTATAGACGGACGAGAAAAGTAGTAAATCAGTGCTCGCTTCCCGAGGTTTAAAGTGAACGAACGCGTCGTGCATCGCCAAGGATCCATCCATCCTCGACATCCGTACTCCCTCATCCGCCACTCACCTCGTCGCGTCGCCGCGAGCCACAATGTCAAAGTACCCGCTCTTCTGTCGCGCGCGTCGTAGCATAGTCGCATTCCGCGAGACCGAGGCTGGGTTAGAAAACCGATTAGTTCGCTTTTTAGCGAAGTGAAGATAGGGTAGTGACCACATGGGAAACCCTATGGGATCTGGTGCGCCAGTAGAGCCACTAGATTTCTCGGTACGAGTTGATTGAAGAGCGATTTTAACGAGAAACTTTGCTTGTTAACCCTTCGGCTGTCTTAACCCTGTTTTCATGGTTTTAGAGGAAAAGGCAATTCCTTGGGTGCATGAAAAGAGAGCTCGATTCGCGAAACTCAAGTCTCTCATCTCTTTCGATGCGTGTGTTTTCTTAAGACCACTGCTCAAATTTCAATATGCCTGAGAATCATTTTTTGAGCCACGCATGTCAGTGGTCTATCAAAGAGGGCTGACTTATAGAGCCCGATACATCTCGTCAGTCGGGCAAGTCTCTCAATTCATCCTGTGCTTCAGACTTTCACTATCTACTTGTGGCTTACTGCGAGCGGTAGTCGGTGATCTATCGGTAGTAATTCTCACTCGTTTCTCTTGGTGTCTTTTCCCTCCAATTTTCATCGCTTCCTGCTTTGATCGATAGTCAGATGTTTTCATGGGAGTGTTAGTTATCATTCGAAAGCTCAAATCTCAAACTATCGGTGACGTGGCCGTTTTTGTGAAAAGACCCTTTTATAGAGCTGAAAAAATCAAAACTAAATTATGTTTCGCATGCGTTTATTTCTCGCCGGACAGAGCTCTTTCTTTGAACTATCAGGGTTCGTTCTATAGCGTAAAATTTACTGGTTCCAATACTGTGCATATCCTAAAAAGACCGTTTCTCTGCAACGCATTAGGAAAAATAAGATTGATTCACATCCGCAAGCTAATGGTCTTTGGCCACTGAGCGAGCCTCCGAGCGAGGCGGCAGGTAGTCCAGCGCCATGATCGATCGATCTTCGAGCCTATAAGCGCGTAGAAAAAATGCCGTAGTATCTGAGTGTCTTCGAGTCACTGTTGGAAGCAATAAGGGCGTTCTCTGGCCTCCTGAAAATCATCAAAGTGATCATAATGATGATTGAGTTATGAGAAAATAGAAGCATTCAAAGTCGTTTTGTAGCAGGTCATACGTTTTATCTGAAGTTTTCCTTTCAGAGTGGAGAAACAATTCCTAATCAAAGAATAAAGATTGCACTAGCATAAGACCGGTCGAGAATGGATCGATAATTGCGCAGCCCCCATTTCTGCCGCGCTCAGCCGCCCGTGAATTGGCCAAAGATCACCATGCTCGCGTATGTGAATTCAAATTATTCTCCCTGCTGCGCTACAAAGAAACGGTCTTTCAAGAAAATAAGCACTGCGTTGGAATCAGCAGACATTACGCTATCGAATGATCACTAATAGTCTAAAGAAAGATCACTATACGGCGGGGAATATGCGCATGTGAAGCGTAAATTTGTTTTGAATTTTTTACCGTCATAATAGGGGTTTTTTTCTTGAAATAATGGCCACGTATATCGATAGTTGAGATATAAGCTTTCGAACGATAACTAACACTCTCTATCAGGACCTCTTCTCGAGCGTAGAGGCTGGGCTTGAAAATCCGTGCTCCCGAACGGGAAAGAGCCATTATTTCACTTGAAGTGGAGTGATACTTCTTCGGCGTCGATACCCTAGAGTAATGGGGGTTAGCCGAATGGCATGTGGTATTGATGAGGCTTGCAGGGAAGCCGAAAAGTACGTCCAGCACAAGAGATGCTATACGAGACCTCTAGAAAGGCTCAAACAGTCTGTCCGACTAGATTGAATTTTTATGAGGGTCTCAAAAAAGTCGGTTAAAGGTATTGTTATAATTTTGCTCGGATTAGGTGCTTTCGCAATGTTTTTACATTTGATATTTCTAAGGTCCTCGGTTTTACAGGTAACAAAATGCGTACGAAAATCGATAATCGGATACGAATATTGATAGAAAACGGTGTCTCAAAAGGACATCGAAGTATGTTTGTTGTCGTCGGTGACAGAGGAAGAGATCAGGTAAGATCCAGTGGTAATAGTATTGGCTATCCAGTCAATTGTAGTTCTTCTATATATCCAGAATGTTGAACGATAAATAGAACTTTGAGCCTCAAGCGTTGGTTGAACGTTCGTCGCACTCTTTGTGGGAGCGTGTGCTAACTGCTGCGCTACTGAGGCTCATGTTCTTCTGTCGCTCTTTGTGAAATCTTTCTTTTCACGGCGTCAAGTTGTGATTAGTTATTCTGGATGTTATCCCTTATTACTGCTTGTTATCTGCCCGTTTTCGAGAATATGACTTCGAAATGGATGGCTCAACCTATTCCAATGAGCTTGCGAGCGATTATCTCGGAATTCCTTGGAAGATCTAGTTGGAATTCAATGACATACATAGCAAATGCGTGGAATCCTCAAGCAGAAGCCGAACAGACGTGCTGTAAAAGTTTGAAGACCTTGGAATTCCATGGATGCTAAGTGATATGTAAAACATTCAACCCTAGGCGGTAGTTGAACCCTCGTTTCTCTCATACCGCGGCGCATGCTACCACTATACTACCAATGCCATCGTTCTGCTTCCTACCGCTCCTACCGCTCTTTCTTCGATATCATGCATCGAAGGTGTCAGCGGTAACCGTTGACGGGTTGAAAGAGTGGTATTAGAGCGGTGCCTTCGATGGTGTAGTGGTAGCACGCGCCCCCACTGTAGGTGAAACGCGGGGTTGCCGCTCGGGGTCAAGCATTCTAAATGTCATTCAGTATCTTTGAACGTACAGGTCTAATATCATATCATTGCTACAAGGGCAGTAAAATAGAGATTTCTAGTAGACTTTCTTGAATGTTGGCAGCGAGAAAAGGAATAGAATCCAGAAGAGCTGAGATGTGAGCAGCGTGATACAGGTTACGTCGTTCATAAAATGTAGTGAAAAGATTTTATGATAGGAAAACTGATTCGTCGCTGTCTACTTCAAAGATTTTATTTCCGAACCGCTTCATTGGAAGGTATGGGTGGCCGAGTAGTTAGTGCTGGGTTGACCCGGCCCCCCGTCCATCCCCCCATATTTTGGCACTCAGTCAACGAACCCACGAGCCTAGCTATCCCTGAGAATCACGAGATCTGCCTAACCAGTAATCTACGGCAATCCTGAGACGAAATCCTTAAGTAAACGATGAATGCAAGGAAACGAATCAAACGCTAACTGTACTAGGATCGGCTCAATAAAATATGAAGACGTGTCGTAGAACTTAAAGTACAAGTGATAAATTACTGGATGGTTTTATTTTTGGAGTACAGTCTTTTCAAGGTAATGTGATCTCAAGTGTTTTTCAGATCTCTGTCTTTCATCATATCTTGACGAAAGCCACTGTTACTGCTCGACCAACAGTTTTGTGGTGCTATAAAAAAGAGCTTGGATATAGTTCGAATAAAAAGAAACGAATCCGACAGATTCATATGAAATCCTCTGTCAGCACAATATCGGTTAGTCGTCTTCGAGAATTGTAAAGACAATTAGACCTAAGAGAATTGAGAGGTGAGCAAAGATTCGACCTCAAATGGGAGTTGAACCCACGTTTCATCCCCCACCGATGACGCGTGCTACCACTACATCATGGTGACACATTTGCGCCACCACGCATTCTTCAATATCTCTATGATGGCTATCAGCTACCAACCTTATCCTTCAACAGATCTGGTCGTGTATGCGATGTCATGTCATAATCCCAGTTAAGGCGACAGCTATTGTGGTATGTAATACTCAAAATTTCTGATGTTTTCACTGCTTTTTTCGCAGTGCTATGATGTTTCAAATAGAGCTAAGAGAGTTGAGTGATGAGCAAAAATTCGATCTCAAAAGCGAGTTCAACCCGTGTTTCACCCATACCAGGGTTGCGTGCAACCGTTGCACCAATGAGGCACATTTGCGCCACCCCTTGTTTTTTGAAATACAGTAAAAACATTAAAATCATGAGTATTACATATCACAATGACTGTCAGCTTGATTGGGTTTATAAAGCAATGTCGCATACCCGACCAAACTCGTTGAACGTTGGTAGATGACAGCTATCATATTGAAGAATAAGTGGTGGCACAGATGTGCCACGGTGGTGTCAGTGGTAGCACGCTCCCTGTGTAAGTGACAAGCGAGTTCAACTCCCTTCTGAGGTCGAGCTTTTGCTAACCACTCTATTCTCTTAGGTCTGTTTGAAACATCATAACACTGTGAGAAAAGCTGTAAAACATTAGAAATCCTGAGTATATGAGGACAATTTATCGGCTGCTACTTTTACGAAATTGCCATTGCTTCAAGTGTTCTTCAGGAAGGCGATCCATTTGAAGTCTTCATTTCGACGACAAAAATTCGATATTGTTACTACAACGAGACGCATAACATTCTTGGAAACACTTACGGGATGCTGGTGTTGCAAGTTTGTGCTTTTTTGAATACATATCTGCCTCTTTTTCTCTTGGAGCACGTGTGGTGCTGCGGTTAGGGGCACCCTGCGACGCGCACATGGTCGATGGTTCGATCTCAGCGCTCAAAAGCCATCCGTCGCCCTGTGATCTGCGAATTGGACCAGGCCTGCCTGGAAGGATGTGTGCCAGGCACTGCCTTGATACAGCGGCAGGCCACCGCGAGTTATCTATTGTGAGAGCCAGATATGCATTCAGACTCTTCAAACGATGCCAGATGAAGTTGAATGTATGGCGTATCACTCAGGGATTGATCAACGCCGAGAACCCCAATACTTTCTAACTTCATCTTCTTGGTAGTTTTCAGGAGGTTGTTAATTGTTTTCTAGGACTTTGAAGCGCTTACTCCCAATCTATTGGCTCGAACGATCGAAACGGTAGAGGGCGGAGGTATCATAGTGTTGTTGATGAAAACCGTCAATTCGTTGAGGCAGCTCTATACGATAGCTATGGTTAGTTGAAAATATACGTTTCATGTCTGTTTGATAGGATCTGAAGGCATTTTTTTTTGGAGGATTTGTGTTTTTATATTGAAGATCTCTGAAGGTAATTCTTCTGAATACTTTGTGGTTACTAGGGGACAAATGAAAAACCGACCTCATTCGCTGGAGAGGATTTTTTTGAGGTGTTAGTAACCATTTAAAAACTGGAACTTCTGGCTACAGCCGCACTTCGCCGATCTTTCATAGCACTCTAGTTTAACGTGTTGTCAATAATCCAAAGGAGAGCTCTGTTCGGTGAGAAATATGCGCGTCTGCAGCGCAAGGAAATCTCCTTCTCCAACAACGTCAAAAAAGGCTTTATCGAAAACCAACCACTTGGGTTTGTAGCCAGAAATCTAAGCTTTTGAAAAATCAGCTAGCGCTCCTAAGAAAAGTTCCTTTCAGCGAATGAGCTCGGTTTTTATTTGTCCCCTCATAACTACAAAAGAACCTTCTTCTGTAGAAGGAGAAAGGCGGTCATCAGTCATTTATTGACGTAATAGAGGTTTTGACGAGCTTTCAGGATGTGCACAATCGTTATCGTACTGAGTCTCATAGTGAGATCGTTCCTCGATTCAATGAGAGGTTTATTCTTTCACTCGCTGGTTGCAAAGACATCGTAGTTGTTGACGATCAGCTCAATATATTACCCATATCAAGTCACATTTCGACTTTGGAACGCATAGAACCGTCTCCCAAGGTTTGTGGAAACGCTCGTTTCTCCAATTTCGTGTCTACATGTTTCTCTTTCTTTTTCTTTTTTTTTTCTTTTTCTTTCTCTCTCTCTTCATCTTCCTCTTTCTCTTTCTCTTTTTCTTCCTCTACTTTATCTCTCCCTACATATATACATATGCATATACATACGCATTTGTATACATTGCTGGATATACACATGTGCGTTTGTTCACTTATGAAAGGATAACTTTAGAGCGCAACTAGTCCTTCTGAAGATGAGCTGAAAGCTTTAAAAGAGAGTATGAAAGATACGAAACCTATTGGTCCATTACTCAGCAAATGCAGAACGGCTTGTCAAGGAAAAGCTCTCCTCAGGTGCGTTTATGTGTCGTTGATCTACTCCTTATGTGTTGTATTCGGGTTCGTGTGACGCAATTGTTAGAGCTACCTTGCAATATACACTTGATCGACAGTTCAGTGCCGTTTTCATCGCTCACTTAGCCTTCCATCCCTCCGTGTTTGGTGGACTGATGACAGACTTGTCTGGGAGGATTGTAGCAGACTTGAGACATGGGTAGGCCACCGCGAGTTATTGTTAAGGCTGGATTTGCATTCAGTCATGTCAAAGACACTACGAATAGAATCCAATGCATCACTGATCTCTCAGGGACTGACAAGCTCTAAGAGCTTTATACTTTTTTATATGTTGTTTTCTGTCAACTGCTGGAGAGAGCTGAGGGTAGAGCTCGGCTCCACGCCCGCCTTGACGAGCATCACAAGCACTCGGCCATGGCGCCCCATTTTTTTTTTAGGGGCGCATGTGGCGCAATGGTTAGAGGGCTCTGCGTTGCACATTAGGTCAGTGGTTCGATTTTGCGGTCATGGCTCATTAAGCCATCCATCCCTTCGGGGTTGGTAAATTGATACCAGACTGGTCTGTCTCAGATTTGTCTAGGAGGATTAGCAGCACTGACTCGATTCAGTGGAAAAAACACTGCGAGTCATTTTAAAGGCCGAATATGCATCCAGTTACCTCAGACGAAGTTAAAAATTGAAGACGAATGCATGGCGCACCTCTTAGGGGGTTTTTCATCAACGCCGAGAGCTTTATCCTTTATCCTTTATATGTTGTTTTGTATCCTTTATGTGATCAATGGGATACTTTCCGTTAATGAAGGCTGAAAATTTCTTACATTCGTAAGGAGGTGTGTTAGAGAATTCTGCCAAAAATGCTTTATCCGTTTAAATTTCGATGGGCGTCGTATTCACTTCATATAGGTCGGAATCACTGACTTTAGGTTACTTGACGTGATTACCGATAAAGATTTGAACGTCACTTGTTCGATCACCGCTGCAAGAGGACGTGGCAAATCAGCATCATTAGGTTGGTTTTTAACGTTTTAACACTTCACGAAAAACATGCATTGTTTCCGATGCACGAATTTTGCAGTTTTTTCGCTTAGTAGAGTTTTTTTCTACTAGAATTTTACTAGTCATTCGAAAGTTCAAATCTTGGCGATTTCAGCATTCTGCATGATTTTTGAAAAGACGTATTTAGTGCGCCATAGCAGCGAGAGTAAAAACGTATTTTACATTTGGAGAGCTTTGTTTGTCCTATTAGGTTCTGTGGACCACTTTTCATATACCATACTAATAGTCATTCGGCAGCAAAATCTCATTTACTCCGAGGTTAAATTCTGATTTTTTAGAAGGTCTTCGTAGTGCGCTGTTGGAGCGGATAGAAGATTACATCTCACACTCGTAGTTTCCTTCGCACATAAGATTTATGTAGCTACAAAAAGTGTATGAGCATGTAGAGGAAATTATGGAGTAACAGAGTAATAGGAAAAACCGGGATTATTTTCTCGAAACGGTAAAAATCCTCATTAAACAACGAAAACTGCACGTCGCTTGAGAAATCTCAACGGCCGGCCGCAAAGGGTTGAAGATATAGAAGAATTCTTTTAAGCAGTCTTTTACTCACCGATTTCCTTATCAATGGATTTTGTAAAGCTTTCTTTCTTTTTCGATCTCAGGGCCGAGTTTTGGTCATAAGTGTTCTAGAAGAGGATAGATGAGGATCCTTAAGAGCATTATTTTGCTCTCTTCAGTTCTTGTTCTGTCAACAAGTGTTCGCAATATTTAGGTTTATCCTTAGCTGGTGCTATCGCTTTTGGCTATTCAAATATTTTCGTCACTTCGCCATCTCCTGAGAACCTTCGCACATTATTCGAATTTGTTGTAAAAGGTTTCGATACGATAGGATACCAGGCATGACCCGTTCTGAAACAATTTTTTTGATTTTCTATGGACTTTGTTTCTATTGCTAGTTTGTGATGAATGTGGTCGTTTCATTTGTACGAGGAAGAAAGAGGAATTTCAGGAGCATATTGATTATGAACTTATTCAGTCAACAAATCCTGAATTCCAAAAGGCACTAGTTCGAGTTAATGTCTTTAGAGAGCACAGACAGACCATCCAAGTGAGTCGTTTATCTGCTTCGTTTCTGCCAAATTTTTGTTTTACGAATGAAATTCGCTAGTCAAAGTCTTATTCCTACGGTTTGAAAATCTATTCATGTGTCTTGCTTTTTGGAGGTTTAGAGGGTCTTTCGCTAGAGGGTTTTGTAGTATTCTTTCACGCCTCTTTCTTTTACTTGTTAGTATTTTTTCTTCTGTTTTGTCACTAACGCGTAGAATATATTACGTAATAAAAGCGGCATGAAGCACCTAGTGATTTTAGTGGTAATGTCCTTCATTCAGTATATTCATCCATCTGATGCCTCAAAGTTGGGCCAAGCTGAACTGGTCGTGGTTGACGAAGCGGCTGCGATTCCGTTACCACTAGTGAAAGAGTTAATCTTTGGTATGAGCTAGTCTGTCACTGAACGATTACTTATATCCTAATGATTATCCAAAATGTGGAGTGGTGTGGCAAAACAAAGTTTGGTTGGGAATCGAACCCGTGTCTGATTCAATGCAGGACACGTGCCAACTCGTTGCTTTACCAGGGCTACTGTTCTGTTGTCACTCTTTCTGCGACATAAGGTGTCGAACAAACCGGTTACAGTTGCTTGCCAACAGATCGATACCTTGTATTGCAGAAAGAGTGGTAGCAGCCCAGGAGCCGTGGTAGTGTAATGGGTTAGCACGCGTCCTCGGAACGTGTGAAATACGAGATGAAGGTTCAATTCCAGTCTAAAGTTCAAAGTTGTGCACATCATTCAACACATTGGGTTTGTAGTTACAACATTATATCACTGCTAAAATGCAGTTAAATTAGAATGATTCTTGTTGTTTACGAAAGATTATCTTCCATAGCAAATGATGTATTCAAGGGTCTCTTTTATTAGATTATAGCCAATGATTACTCAGGACAGCACATTGTTTTCCTTGCGTCCACAATCAACGGATATGAGGGTACAGGACGAAGTCTGTCACTGAAACTACTCCAACAACTTCGGCAACAGTCTGCGGGTAGTGCTAAAGGAGAGAAATTGGCAGCAAGTAGAGGTACCTCGCTGAAAGTTCTTGGCCTTCATTTTTTCGGAATTCTGCTTGCAGGGCGGAGGTGATCATCGAGTGTTTGGGGGATTAATGAAGTGATTTGTAGGTCGCAAGTTATATGAACTAACCATGGAGGAGAGCATACGATATAAACCTGGTGATGAGGTAAAAAGGAAATTTTTTTACTAAGATTGGTTCGTATTTTTCTTATTGTTTCAGATTGAACAGTGGCTCAATCGTGTGCTTTGCCTTAACTCTGCAAAAATCAAGACACGCCTCTCTTGCGGCACTCCTCCTCCTAGTGAATGTGAATTGTATGTCACACTTTAGTCTATTTTTTATTTACTATTTAGCAGATATTAGTGGTTAAAGTTGGAAAATTCACCAGGTAGAGGGTTATCTTAACTGATCAGGTAATGGGTTAGGTTACTTAACCGCTTAACAGTTAGTTAATTAACCAACGGTAGTAGCAATTCAAAAGTTCGACTTTCTATAAACCTCGGTATAATCAATTGATATATGAAAATGGAGAAAACTTATCTTGATTAGCTGACGCGAGGTTGATAAAGCAGTTGTAGAAATTCGGCTGACGTTTCGGCGACCCGCCTTCTTCAGAGCCTGGACGTATATAGTATTAGTCTATTTGAATGATTCGGATGGTCTTATTTATATGCTGCCTAGGTCAGTTAGAAGATCAAACGAAGAAAGGGCGCGAGATCTCGCGTGATGGTGACGCACTCGTCCTTCCGATTCATTTCGGGGTTTTGGGCGTTTATCCAAAATGCCTCAAGAGTCTTGCGCGTGGACGTTTTTGATTCCTGCGCCAGGATTGTGACAGTCACATCAAAATCCTTGTTGTTGTGTTTTTGTGCCCTATGTAAACCTAAAGGTTTGGTTTTATCTATTTTAGATTTACTGTCTAGATGTTCTTTTATGCGGATGAAAAGTGGTCTTCCCGTTTCGCCTATATATTCTTCCCCTGCATGTTTTACATGTTAGCAAATAAATTGTGCCCGACCTCATACAATCTCCCTCTTTTCCGTTGGGGCAGATTATACAGTTGTTGGTGTTGCACAATCGATCATAGAGTCTATTGCGGATCAGCTGATGGCGTAGGGTGGGAGGTGGGGTTTCGATAATTACCACGGAATTTTCAAGACCGCATCTTTTAGGCACCTTTTAACCGCGCTACTAATCTCGTTTGATATAAATGGTAATTTGAAGGGGACTCTATTCAGGTGCGGAGTATTGTTCTTTTGTGACCTAATTCCACTTTTTGAATATTCCCTAGTGGCAAATGTTTTGTAGCCGTTGGAAATGGCGATTTTTCGTGCCAAGTCTAATGATTCGTTCCTTTCCTCCTCTCCTGTGCACACACTTTTAGCTGTTCGAAACATGTTTTTAATTAGCGATTTTTTCATGTGTGAAGGATGAGAGGAGAGGTCATTGACCAAAATGTTCTTGTTACTTGGTTTTCGATACCACTTCGTACTATAGCCACTATCCAAAAGCTTTACTTGGGTGGCTGGCTTCCATTCTTAAACACCCAAGTAAAGCTTTTGGATAGTGGCTATAGTACAAAGTGGTATCGAAAACCAAGTAACAAGAACATTTTGGTCAATTACCTCTTAATTATCAATTATTAATTATCAAAACCCCACCTCCCACCCTACGCCATCAGCTGATCCGCAATAGAGTCTATGATCGATTGTGCAACACCAACAACTGTATAATCTGCCCCAACGGAAAAGACGGAGATTGTATGAGGTCGGGCACAATTTATTTGCTAACATGTAAAACATGCAGGGAAGAATATATAGGCGAAACGGGAAGACCACTTTTCATCCGCATAAAAGAACATCTAGACAGTAAATCTAAAATAGATAAAACCAAACCTTTAGGTTTACATAGGGCACAAAAACACAACAACAAGGATTTTGATGTGACTGTCACAATCCTGGCGCAGGAATCAAAAACGTCCACGCGCAAGACTCTTGAGGCATTTTGGATAAACGCCCAAAACCCCGAAATGAATCGGAAGGACGAGTGCGTCACCATCACGCGAGATCTCGCGCCCTTTCTTCGTTTAATCTTCTAAACTGACCTAGGCAGCATATAAATAAGACCATCCGAATCATTCAAATAGACTAATATTATATACGTCCAGGCTCTGAAGAAGGCGGGTCGCCGAAACGTCAGCCGAATTTCTACAACTGCTTTACCAACCTCGCGTCAGCTAATCAAGAAAAGTTTTCTCCATTTTCATATATCAACGGTAGTAGGTTAGGTGAGTTAGTGTTATAGGCGCAAGTCCGCCTAGGTTGCTCTTGCGTTGGCCCAGTGACTTGAACCAGCCTTCAATCCGTCCCATTTTCCATCAGTCATTACTCAGTTCAGTTCTATCGCGTGATGACTCACAGCTACACTTACAAAATCCTTACCACTCCTTTTTTCACCCACATCGAAAGGTGCAAGTTGAAACAAACTTCAATGACCTGCTCTTTGAGGGAAAACTTTTTCAAACAATTGAATCTGAATTTTGAAGGTCAGCTACTGTAAAAGTCAAAGAAGAAGAAGAAGTTGACTTGTTCCAGAGTGAGTCAACGTCGGACGCTTAATGTTTCCCATTCTTGCTGTACTAAATGAGGCTTTCACGTCGTTCCATAGTGAGATGAGGACTGCTGGGATTTGTCTGTCATGATGGTATTGGTCATTGTGATGGAAATTCAGATAGTTTTCTCATTCATCTCAAACCATTCAGTGTTGTTTTTCGGGCGAGAAAGCGCAGTGATTTGTAGTACAGTGTGTCAAAGGAAGATGATAAGCGATGCGCTGGTTCGATCCCCTGTGTTCACTGCTCTCTTGCAATCAATCTGTTGAATGGCCTATGAACGCTCTAACTGAGCTATCTCCCAATCTGCAAAGAGAATCGTCTGGACTAACATTCTAGGAATCCTGAAAAACAAGATCCGCAAGCAGCACGTTGAATGTAAAAGGTGTTGGATCCGCACATGTAAGTAGTGATAACGGACCAAGTGAAATAAGTAATAATTACAACTTTATTTTGGGCATTACTGATGTTTCATCCGCTCGTGTCGACGAAAACTCACTTGGTTGAGTAGTGTCCTATCGTAGCTTAGAGAACTCTCCTCACATAGAGGCTCTCATGACGGCATTTTATTCGGATACTGTGATAATATAATTGAGACATTCGCTTCACTTTCGTCTTCGACCAGTCTATTCCATAGACATCCCTATCCGTGCAGATTGGCGCTTTCACTTGCAACACCTGTCGTCCCCGTTGATCGTCGGATGACTTGAGCGGGCATCTAAAAACTTCCATTTTTCCCTGTCGAAGTGGGAAGTCCCAGTGGAGCTTATCGATGTAGGAATTCGTTGAGCAGCATATATTTGTTCTACGCTTTTCGTAAAGAGGTCGGACCATTGGGTCATGTCATCTTCATGTGGAGCGCTTGACATTCCGTGAAATTCAGTCGATAACGGCTCTCGCCCATCGGTTCTCATTAGAACGTATTACGTGTGCGACTTACTCTATCCTCGATATCCTGGATTGTAGAACGGAGTCCTTGACTTTTGATCGTTAACTCAGGTTAAAACTTCGGATCCTTTCTCTCATTTGCGAGATACGGAATAGTCCTAGCATCGACAGTTGAATTGCCGAGCTCAATAACATCAAATGATCTTCCATCCTGTTCAGGTGGCGATCAGGTTTCTGGTGCATACGTGCGTAAAGGCATGGTAATCGTTGAGTCACCTCAACTCTTCCAAATTTCGAGCTCCATAGATAACCGTGAGGTCTAATGACTATCTCCATGAACTCACTTACTCGATGATATCTGGTGCGGCGGCTTCCATGGTGTTGAGAATCAGAGCCTTCGTTTTTTCCATGTACCGTGGTTCCTATATGAATGAACAGTATATCTATAATTATTTTCGTGAGCCATGCACGTGGTCTGCTATGGGCACTTGCACAGCACGATACACGTGTTTCGGCATAGACAGCTCGTCAGCCGGGCAGGTCCTTCGTCGTTAGCCACATGTAAGGCTCAAAAAATAATTATCAGACATATTGAAATTGAGCATGGTCTCAAGAACACTCGAAACGAAAGATCTGATATAATTGACGATACCAGCCAAGAGCAATTCGAGTGTACAACAGTGCCCATTCAGTGATACTTTCACGTAATGGAATGTGTAAATAATACGTCTGCTCCTACTCTATAAAGGGGATTGGGTTCTCTCCGAGAGGATTGGCTAAGGACGAAGGGCCTACCCGACTGACGAGGCTGCCAAGGCCGAAATCACGTGTATCGGACTGTGCAAGTGCCCATAACAGACACATGCATGATACAAAAAATTATTATCAGGCATAATGAAGTTTGAACGTGGTTTTAAGAATACATTCGGAACGAAAGGAATGAGCAATGTCGTTGTGATGATTTCATATGTTTTCTAAAGAAAAAAAATATTTATCCACCTGTATCACCTGTCGCCCCGTTGATCGTCAAGTGAACGCGAGCGCGCATCAGTGATACTTCGATTTCTTACTATCGTGTATAGTAGTAGCCCACTGGGTCCAGAGTTTATTAGGCATCTCAAGTGTTGTAGTAACCTTATTTCTGCCTTTTTAGGTATTTCGTAAATCGTGATACATTGTTCTCTTTCCACAAGGCGTCTGAAGCGTTTCTTCAGCAAGTAATGGCGATTTATGTAGCGGCTCACTACAAGAATTCACCAAATGATCTGCAGGTATTCTTCAAAGTTTCCATATTCCTTTATCAAGGCGTTGAATGACGGATTCCTGCTTAAGATGTTAAGCGATGCCCCAGCTCATCACCTTTTCGTACTGATGTCACCAGTGAAAGAGGATCAATCTTCGATCCCAGAGGTATAGCTTTTTCTCAACTGTCGTTAGTCTTTGAGAACAGTAGTAGTGGTAATCGTTTTACCAGGTATTGGCGCTCGCTCAAGTTTGTCTAGAAGGTAATCTTTCGAAGGATTTCGTTTCAACATCAATGGATAGAGGAAAGCGTGCTGCTGGTGACTTACTGCCGTGGACTATTTCTCAACAATTCATGGTCCGAATCTTCTTGACTTGACCTTTTTTCACTCCAACCAGTATCTTCTGATTCTACTAATTTTGTTTAGGATCGTGATTTCCCAACTCTTTGTGGCGGGCGGATAGTACGAATAGCTGTCCATCCTGATTTCCAGTCTATGGGTTATGGTACTCGAACTCTAGAACTACTGGAGGAGTACTATCTAGGTCATGTGCCGTCACTTGACGAGAATGTAAAAGAGTCTGTGAAGACTGTTAAGGTCTGTCTGTCGTCTTTCCCTGTTCCATGTCTTCTTTTGTTTAACTTCAATGGTTTCTTTATCCAGGATGGACATACAGTTGAATTACTTGAAGAACAAATCACCCCACGTGTTGATCTTCCACCTCTTCTTTTGCGACTTACTGAAAGGAAAGCGGAGTATCTTGACTATTTGGGTGAGTCAGTTGGAAATGTTTTCTCAGTATAGCGCAGCCAGTAGGATATTCTAAAGTTTAAAATAGCCCTTCTTTACTTTAATTGCAGGAGCATCTTTTGGCCTAACATTGAATCTTTTGAAATTTTGGAAGAAACGAGGTTTTGTGCCGGTTTATCTACGACAGACACCTAGTCCGCTCACTGGTGAATACAGCTGTATCGTACTCAAACAACTTCATGGTTTGTTTCGTTTTTTGATCTGAGACATTTTTGTTAGACATCTTCAAATTCCGCGGGGTGATCAGTTGTGTAGTAATATATATAAACTGGTGCTTTTCAGCAGTGGTATAATATAGGCATAGCAGTACAGTTGTAAATATTCCTCTGAGAACATTGGATGGTATGCAGAAATCCGACCTCAAGCGTGGAGTTGAACCCCCGTTTTACCCTAATCGTGGGCGGTTCTACTCCAGCTTGGTTCGGATTTTTGCGTATCACTTAATATTCTACTGTCGAATAAATTAACTTCTTACATGTTTACGTAGTGTACATTTTGATGTTTCAAATACCTTTTTACTCGTCTCTTCACTATGATATTCTGAGATTTTTCCAGATCAGTCGGTTCCATCGAATTCATGGTTGGCTGCGTACTTCGTCGAGTTCCGTACGCGACTACTCTCCTTGTTGTCATTTGAATTCCGTAAACTACCGATAAATCTGGGTTTATCACTGCTGCAGGTGCGCAACAAAGAAGTGAATGAAGCATTGAAAAACCAGAGAAAGGGTAAGTTTGTAATCATTTTTTAATTTTCGCGAAATCTCGTTTTCAGACTGACTTGCAACATCAAGTCAAATATTCACTTAATTTTTCTTTTATAGTGATAAATCGTGAGCAACTCTCGATGTTCCTTTCCAATGTCGATCTGAAAAGACTATCGGAATTCGCACGTAATTTAGTAGACCATAGTATGATAACCGATTTGTTGCCTACGGTATCCCGACTGTACTTTGGTGAGCAACTGAGGGAAAATGTGAGTACTTCTTCAAACTACTCTCTACGTAGATCGTTCGTCAAGGTAAAAAGTACCAAATAATAACTTCGAGTGATATGCAAAAGAGCGCATGTAGCGCACAGGTTAGAGGTGCTCTGCGTCGCACACAAGATCGTTGGTTCGATCTTGCGCTCATAGCTCACCAAACTATCCGTCGCTGCGGGTCGGCAAATTGGTACATGGCTGGTCTCAGACCTGCCTGGGAGGAAAAGCAGCACTGACTCGATATAGCGGGAGGCCACCGTGAGTTATTTTAAAGGCCGGATATGAATTGAATCATCTCAAACGAGGTTAAAATGGAAGCGAATGCATGGCACGTCCCTCAGGGATTGACTAGCTCCGAAAGCTTTATCCTTAATCTTCTTATTCTTTATGCAAAGTTCTGAATGTTGGCGCGAGCTGAAACCACGTCTCACCTCTGAAGACGTATGCTAATCATTACACTACCTCAGCTTCTGTTCTACTATCACTCCCTCTGCGATACGAGGAATCGATCATGTTAGCAACCAATAGTTGGTGGGTTTGGCCTGATCATTGGCGTTGGATGCAGTTACGCTGACAACTACTGGATATACGTAATAGACAGGAATTCTTAGTCTGACTGCGTTTAGCTAATTTTACGAGGTAGGGTAGAAATAGTGATAAAACGAGCGCCGGTGATGCAGCGGATAGAGCACGCGCCCTCAAATAAGGTGAAGTGCTGGTTCAAGTCCGCCTGACGACAAATGTCCTGCACATCACTCTATATCATTCGGTATACCACGAACTTGGCATAAAATTTTGGATGTCTTAGTCTTCTTCGGGATCGGTGTTTCGAATCGAATGTCCAAAGTCGTTCATTCTCGTTGTAATCTTCGTGTCCTTTGTCGTTCGAGCCTTCTATGGAGCACCGCTCAAATAAGGAACCTCACGTGGCAACGCTCTTGCTTGTAGGACGCTGATGACTTTATCGGCTCGAATAGTGGGCTCTGAAGAAGAGGAAGACGTCGATAGAAGAAACTATAATCAGTTAGTAATGCCGAAGTGAAGGGAAACTTGGTATTCAAAGTATTGTAATTGCGCCATGTTGGTGATTTTGTCTAGAGAATACTAGTGCATTATAAAGAGATCAAACAGCCCAAGGTCTCGGGAAAGTAAGCAAGTCTGTAGTTGTCATGTGTTTTCGAGAAAACTATCTCCAGTTCCACTCAGTGCTTGGGAACATTTGTGGACATATCAGTATGGTATTGAGCGAAAAAAGTTTTTTGAAGGTCACTTTATCGACACCACAAATCGCCGTTTTGTTGGGACTCGGACTTCAGCACAAGAGCGCCGAAACAATACATGAAGAGCTTGATCTACCTCAAAGTCAGGTAAGGGATTTTCAGAACCGTCCTGTATGTGCGTCTTTTTGAGAGGTTATTTACGATGTTCAGATCCTTGCCCTTCATTCAAAAAACTATCAGAAAATTGGCTGATGAATTTGATTCAATGTGTATGGACGCCCTACGGAATTTAATACCTGATAAGACACGGGATATAGACAAAGAGGAGCAGTTAAAAGCTGTCAATCATTTGAAACCACTGGCTGAGAGTCTTGAGGTAAGCGGTCTGAAGCCTTGTGATTTATAGGAGAGTAGGATTTGAAAGCAGTATATGTAGCCTTGTTAAAATTGAAAGCGAGCGGTTAGTAATGCTCAGTGCGGGGTCGATCCCCTCATCACTCTCCGGCAATCAATCAACAAACGCCTCAAGGATCACCTCAGCCTAGCTATCTTGGAGATTGCAAAATCTGCTAAAGCAGTAACCTACAACGTTCATGGAGAACACGAAAACTTCGAATAAAACTTAAAATGTGAGACGAGTCAAATGCTACGAGTTCTGGGATCTGTGCAATTAAATGTGGGAAGGTGTCGTCTAAAAAATTAAGCTGTGAGAGATGAAACTGAGAAGACGATGTTTGTTTCGTTTTTTGTTACCATACACTACGGTACTTGCAGTCCTGGCTGTGTTGGTTTACGAAAGCAAGATCATTGTAAATTCTAGGATGATTTGGAAAACGCAGCCCAAGAGATCAGAGAGCGACAGCTTCGCGATAAGAAAGCTCTTCTAGAGCAAACTGAAGGGGATCTCTCGCAGTATGCAATCAATGTCGACACTAAAACGTTAGCAAAAGTAAGTGGTACAGTTCCGAAATAAGCACGACAGATCCTTGAGTTCTTGTTAGAAATGTGCTTTTGTAGGCATGTGATGTTAAGATGATATATAGCCGTCCGATCGCGACGAAGAGGTGAGTGCTAAATTCTTGCAGCTCATTCTTCTTTCAACAAGGGCTTTATTTTCAGACAATCGAGGGATGACGATGGACCTTCAAAAAAGAGAAAATCTTTCAAAAAGAAACGGGCTCAAGTTTCATAGTAGAAGATGTGAAATAAGGATCATTTCTCAGGTCAACATCTCTTTTTAAACGCTTTTGAAGTTTCTGATTACTCGGAAAAGTCAATTTTATTGTTATGTTATTAGTTGAGTTATGCATATTGTTACAGTTGTTGTGTTTGATCCGATGTTGCAAGCGGTATAGGACTGTTGTATAGATAAATTTTTCATATATGCCATTATAGTAGACGATTTAATTGTGTGAAAAGAGAATCGCGGACACGTATCAGTCAAGTCACGTGTGTGGTGTGTGTGTGCTTCTTCCGTTGAGATCGGCTTGTAAAGCCCGGGCATCGCCTCATTAGATCATTCCTGCACGTAGTTGGCTGGAAACAATCCGATTCGATTGCCCATTTTCCTTGCCACCAACCAGAATCGTCTGAAAATCATCATTCGTTATTGACTACGTTCACCTGTTTCTCTACGAACGTTACTTATGTTTAAAGAAGAGTCTGCAGAGCAGAAAAGAACAAGAGGATGTATCTAGAAACTTACGTCTCTGCATGAGTTCGATCTCGTCCCCGGCTGAGAACGATAATTCGTCCGTATCTTGCGCATCGTAGTCGTACATTGCTTTTACAACAGGGTAGAGACGTGGTTTCGTTGGCAGCCTTGGTTTGTTCGGTCTTGATGGTGCTTCCGTCTAAAATTTGTAATTACTTAAAAGCTTATCGAGGAGGTGGTCGTGTCAGTGGTTAAGAGTACTGATAAAAACACCGTTGGCAAAGACAAGTGTTTCGTTCTTATTCACTGGATCACTCATATGCCTCAAATAGTCAGAGTGACTCGAGTAGTACCAAAAAGGTTCTGTTTGTTTCATTCGCGTACTAGAAATGGATCAGTATGCTTAGCGCACTTAAGGGACATGACGAACACCTGGTACCATTATTTATGCCATTTTTGATTAGAGGGTTATCACGTTAGAACAATGTGCATTTGATGTGTTCACGAAGTGCTTGCCGCGCTTTCCCTAGAAAGACGTAGGATCCGTTTCTTGAGGCGACTTCGGATTTCAGGTACTTTCAGTGCTAATGAATGTTGATAGTTGTGTGGTAAAAAATATCCTTCTCATAGATCCTCTCATTATTAATCGAGCCAACTTGTCATGTGGTCTGGTAAGGGCTATTGTACAGCTCGATACACGTGTTTCGTCCTTACAGACTCGTCAGCCGGGCAGAACCCGTCGTCTTTCGATCTTTTATTACAGACGTACGTTTTACACTCTATGTCAAGTGAAATTTTCACCTAACATAGAGTGTTGCATGTCTTCAATGACTCTCTATAAGGAGTGTAAGGCTCCCGAGAGAACTGACTAATAATAAAAATATCGAAAGACGACGGGTTTTGTCCGACTGACGAGTCTGTAAGGTCGAAATACGTGTATCGGGCTGTACAAGAGCCCTTACCAGACCACATGACAAATTGGCTCAAATAATAATGAAAGGATCTATTGAAATTTGAGCGTAGTCTACGCAAAGCACTCGAAATAAAGGTATAATCATATTCTTCTCATAAATAAGTTACTAGATTAATGTAAAAGTAATTGCGGTGTTTTCAAGACAAATACATAATGAGTGCAACGATGCGTAGGCCGCAATTACTTTTGCACCAGCTAAAGCAATGATTTGAGATAGATCCCTGTTGTCATTTGACGAATTGTAGATTCGACTAGCTATCTTGGAGACCTGAAGGAACATGTTGCTTTAGTTCTATGACAATGATGTTGAAGATTGAGACTCAGAATGAAAGCGATCATTTACGGAGAACAAGTGAAACTAGAATTGTTCTCTACGAAAAAAATATGGCTTGTCATACTCACCGATCTATACTCAGCATGAGCCATTGGCACAATTGCTGTGGGAACACCACCGTAGCGAGATGCAATTCCTGTGACCGTTAGATTCGTTGCTATAATTTAGAAAAAAAAAATCTCCAATCTGACCTCCCGAAGCGGCGTTGTTCATCATCGATTGGTTCGAAGAAGAGTTACTCAATGATTTGTTACTGGTTGAATTCTGGCTTATGGCGCTTTGAGCCGATGGTCTCCTATCCACAACGGATGCTGGCAGCTAAACCATTATTCGCTATCGCGACATTTTTTTTACATTACAGCCTAGTTAAAGAATGAACTATCGTTCTGAACACAGAAATTCCAACTCAGAATAATCTTAAGTACCTTTCAAATTGACTACTGTCATATCTAACGAACTGTCCTTTTTCAAAAGCTTGCGATATGTTGGTATATCTTCTCAAAACTGTTAGCTGATGTTTTTCCAACTTCACCTTCCTCAGGATCGCTTTAGTTCTCATATGGGAGAGGTCATTGATGTGTTACATACTGTGAATAGTCAGTATTCAGTGTATCAGTATATGTAATCAAAATTTGTGACAATACGTCGGTCACCTCTCCATATTAATAATTATACGGTTTTCAGGGAAGCTGAAATCGCCGAAACGTTAGCTATCGACTTTGAAAAAGATATACCAACCTCGGAAAAGTCTTTTACCACAGCATAGATCGTGAAAGACCATAAGGTCTTCCGTTTCGAGTAGTCATATTTGGCTTTCTCATTTACCACTAATGCCATGACTATTGGCATAAAAACTACTCGGGGAGATCTAACAGAAAATATTGTGAATTTCTAATTCACAATTCAAAAAATTGTCTACTCAAAGTTCAGTGATCCGGTATTACATGCTCAATATGTAGTTCTGAGAAAGCGTTGGCGACAGTAGCGAAACCCTGCTTCCTGACAGCGTGACTCACTATCTATGTTCTACTTCCATTCCTCTCAGACATCCTCTTATTCCAGTGTAGCCCCAAAGCTGCATAGCTATTCTCGTTTGAGAAAAACGTAAGAAGGTGTTACTCACTTCGGTGGTAATGCCATGTGAGAGATTTAAGCGCTGCACTTCGTGTACAGGAGGTGCCGTTCGGTTAGGCATCTTTCTTGTTGACGTTCGTAGGCGATCGACCCGCCTTTGATAACCGGTGCTTGGCCTTGCTATAGATGGACCTGAGATTCGTATGTAGACATTTTGGTAGTTTCTCAAAGCATCTAGTCTTTCTGAACTGGTGGTGATTGTAATAAAACTTGTTACTTCGAGTAGAGATAGCATTAAAAAATCAAATAAAAAGGATTTAATTAGGAAACGAAGCCATTAATTTTGATACTGTCAAAAATCTCTAGCATATGCAGTGCTCGTAAAAGATCAAAGAAACTGTTGCTTTCTTCCCCTTACACATCTTTATGAACGACACACATTTGAAAGATGGCCAAGAATAATACGGTCAACTACAACAATGTCCGGCTTACCCAGGTTTTTCAAATATCCTTGATCTTTGCTAACTTATTCAATACTATATACAAAAGTAAATCTATAAGGTAATGAGCGAATGTGGCGCAGGGGTTAGGGGTGCTCTGTGTCACACACAAGGTCAATGGTTTGATCTTTGCTCATGGCTCACTAAGCCATACATCCCTCCAGGGTTGGGATACTGGTACCAGATTGATCGTAAACTTGTCTGGGAGGTTTAGCAGCACTGACTCGATACAGTGGGAGGCCAGCGCGAGTCATTGTAAAGGCCAGATATGCATTAAATCACTTCAAACGAAGTTACAAATCGAAGAAGAATGCACGGCGCATCCCCCAGGGATTTATGAGCGCCGCGAAATTTATCCTTTTTTATATCGAATAAGAAGCAGGAAAGCATACTCACGAGTGGTGTTTGGTAGGCCTTGTCCGACAGTGACATGCAGTGTGTGTCCGCTCGGTTTCAGTTCACAGAGTGCACTGACACCGGATACATGGAAAGCCACAGTGCGAGTACCACCACCGAATCGCGTCTTCTTTAGCGTGATCGTATGCGTCAGTAGAAATTCCAGCTGAAGAATACCACCACGGGTTCGCTCCTTGAATTGTTTGCTGCAAAAAGTGCTGATAAGATGACAGAGCATAAAATGTTAATTAGAAGGGATGGCAGAACATGAGCCCCGGCACTGCAGTGGCTGACACGCGCCGCCAAAAAAGATGTGAGACCCGGGTAGGACTCCCATCCGAGATTCATACTTTATAGGCAGCTACGGTTCAGAGCAGCTGCGTGGAACATTTGTTTGAGGAACTTATTAATGGGCACCAACCTCGTGCGTGGATCACTGGATTCACCAAGGTAGGTTTTTGTTTACTGAATATGGGTTCTGGTTATAAGGGAACAAATGTAAAACCGCTATCGGAAGCTGATACTTCAGGCAACAGCTCCACTTCGCCCGTTTTTTGAAAAAGCCTCTCTTCGACGTTGCTATAGGAGACTTCTTTCGTTGTAAGCGTGCATATCTTCTCCCCGGACGGAGCTCTTTCTTTGGACTATTAGAAATCATTCGATAGCGTAATCGTTTCTGATTTCAACGCAGTGCTTATTTCCTGCAAAGACCGTTTCTCTGCAGTGCAACAAGGAAAACAAGATTGATTCACATACGCGAAAGTGTTTTTGGCCATTCCATGGGATGGTGAGGGTGTGGCGGGGCGAAGGCGGATGTGGCCGTTTTCACACAACCATCGATCCATTCGCGCTTTGGTTGGTGGATTACCTCCTTGCTGCACTGCGCAGGAATCACGATGTTTCCAGAAAATAAGCGCAGAGTTTTGTCCAACGAAAAGCGAGATGAGAAAAAAACACATGGTTTTGTGAAATACGACTTTGTTCTGGATTTTACAACGTTATAAAAGGGGGTTTTGATAAACCGGCCATGTGTGACTCTAGCCAGAAATTTAAGCTTGCGACAGATCACTAACAATTCTATGAAAACTTCTTCTGCAACGAATGAAGTCGATTTTTCACTTGTTTCTTTATAAATCATAAAGAACCATCATGAAATTGATGTCAGCAGTCTGTCTCAAAATACAAGAAAGAGGTTTTTTGGCTATCGGTTTAACTCTGAGCTTTACATACTGCAGCGGCGACTAGCAGTACTCGAATGTCTTGCTATGCAGAGCACTAAGAACTACCAGAAGCTCAGGTTACAAAGAAGCTCTACTTTCATCAACATTATCACAGCTAATCATCTGATTAACTCGTTCGGGACGGCGTGTATCTCTGCAGGTATACGATCATTTAGAGGTTTTTTCGCTTTATAGAGCTATTAACTCATTCGAAAGCTTACATCCTGGCAATTTCAGCATTGTGTTCGTTTTTTGAAAACACCTTTTCACTGCGCTGTACCAGCGTAGGTAAGATTATGTTTCACATTCGGTACACATGGATCACGTTAGATCCTCAGAGTTCTCGTCGCATGTAAGAGTTATATATGGACTAAAGCATATGAACTTGTAGAGAATCCAGAGTCTCTTCAAAACGAAGAAGTGACTCTAATCAAGTAACGAAAATCACGCCAATTGCCTCCCCTAGCGGATTAACCAGCTGACTTCCGCGGAACCGAACTGGGCGTATCCGCCAGCGTGGGAACGACTCCACCACCTTTGCCCCGAATAGTCGCCAACTACAGTACTACTTTTTGTTGCAAGAACCGCAGTTAAGTTTTAGTCTGATTTGCGTACGGTCTTGCAACGAAAAATTGTACTGCAGTTGGCGATTAATCGGGGCAGAGGAGGTGGAGTCGTTTCCACGCTGATGAGCCCGCCCAGCGAGGGCCCGCGGAAGTCAACCGGTTAACAATGAGATATGAGGTGACCAGAGATTACTAATAACTTTAGTCATTATACATTGTTATACCTCAGTGTAGTGATGAATTCGGTTTTGAAAGGCGTCTCCAGCAATGATGTGTAATTCTCGCGGATCTGTACAATGACGAAATCATCTTGGTACGGTGACAAGCCAATCGACAGGATATGAGCAATATCTATTTGTCTGAAATCAATCGATACAAGAATCAATCATTCACTGGAACTTCAAACTTCATTCATTAGAATTGTCGTCAATTTTCACTTGCAATATCTTTTCACATGACCAGTCATCATCTATACTCACTTCTTATACTCGCTTAGTCTCTCATCCATCCTCCACAAAAGCATTTGAACATTTCACGAGTTTCTTCGAATGCTGCTTGATGATTTTGTCTTCTTTATGAATTCCATAGAATGTTGGTCGAGACGGTTCCCCTTGCGATCTTGGGGATACCCGAACCAAATTTACAATGCCCCTTTAACTAAGACTCTGATGGAATTCACCCAAGAGAGAGGATGTGACCAGCCATCGAAAACGAAGGTACCGTCTTCCTTTTATGATATTAACAAACCTCTTGATAACTTCGATGAGTTGACCCTTATCCGCTTTGTTTTTCGATTTTTCCCTGCCGATTAGAAAGAGGTGTTTTGTGGTTAGAAGAAGATCCAGTTTGGAAGTCTAAAGTCACATTATCATTCAGACAACTATACTTGGTGGGTGTGAGGCTACCTTGAACCGCCGATCGTACTTTGTGACGGTATGGGCAAAATCCACTCGCTCTCGCTTGCCGACAAGACTCTGAAAATGAAAACAGAGTGTATGGGGAAAAATTCCCACGTTAATGGTTTCATTCTTTTAAAACAAGATAAAGGCCAAACAGCTGTCTAGTACTGTATAAGTGCCATACCAGACCTCATAATTGGCTCAAAACATGGTATCAGGTTATCGTATTATTACTGTTTTTAAGCGAGGTTCATATAATCTTTTGACAGTGACGTTGAGCTAGCTCATCATCATCTTCATCTATATTTCATCATTTAGTCACGATAATATCCCCTCAATACCTCAAATTACCTAATATATCCCCATATTTCCACTGCGACGCGTGATAATAAAAACTCCCCGCCGCGCCGCTGAACGCGCGGCGTGCGGCGTGAGTTGAAAACAGCTCGCGTCGTTGTTAGCGGGATTAACAGCCGAAAGTAAAAATATGTTTCACTCTACTAGCCATAAGCGCTCGACTATGGTCACTGCAATGTCAGGGATCTCGACATGTGCTGAGTATATATTGGGCATCGATTCCTTCATAGGTAGAGGGCATATCCCCTCCAAGAGATCGGCTGAATCAACAGGCAGCGTGTTTTTGATAAGCCTGTAAAGGCGAAACAACTGTCTAGTACTCTATAGCTATACTGGACCTCATAAAAGGCTCAAAAAATGTTATCAGGTTAAGAGATAAAGCGTTTGACGCCGATCAGTCCTCAAAGTTTTGCCATGCATGAGACTCCAGTGAGCATCAAAGACGTGTTTCAAATGCATTTTGGTCTACCGATGTGTCCCGTCAGTCTTGAAGACATTGAACAACGAACTCTGTATGTGTTGATGAGTTGCAAGACATCTCTAACAACTGTAGAACAGAAGCGCCTGGACTCTAACTAATAACACTAGTAAAAAACAATAGTAGTCGTGATGATTGCTGCCACAACTAAATTTCCATAGAGAATAAATTCGGAGAAGGACTAGAAGAAAGTGGAGGTTACACTAGTCCAGCGTTTTATATTGATTCAAACTGAAAGTTTTGTTCCACTCATTTATAAAAAGGAACGTTCCAATGCTCTTCAGTACCAGTTCAAGGACGATTTTTAAAAAATAGGAAAAAAAGTTAGGTGGCTCATGAAAACTTCTGCTCCAAGATAATAATCAGAACTAAGCAAAAATTTGTAAGTGAGGGAAGGTAGATATTTCGTTATTTATTTTGTTATTTACAGACAATTTTCTGAAGTAATGAATAATTACATAAAAGTCACCTGTAGAGCGGGATGGTGCTCGAGTCCAATGTAGTCACCGACGAAATTCCTATTGAGTGAGTACCGTCGTCGTTCTTTTTTCCCAAACAGCAGGTCACATGCTTGCTCCTGAATCTCATGGATGTGATGAGAAAAGAATGTTGATTTTTCAACATTCTCTAGGGAATCTTAGTAAGGCACCTTTCGTTTAGCGTGATGTTTTCTTGCGTTGAATTGCCGCCAAGCTTTTTGGATCTTTCGTGCAAATCCGTCATATTTTCTCTCTCGGACTTCCTCCAACAAAAACAGCTGAAATATCTCTTTTTAGAGCAGTTCGGAAAAAATACAAAGATGAATGCATTCCTTCGTAGAGGAAATCATCAGCTGGTGTCAATTCACACATTAGCAAAAGTACTACGCTTAAGAGCAATGAGTAGCAGTTGGTTGAAAATACTGTACCTTTGAAAGTGAGATCTGACGTGATTTGGTGAGAATCTGATGCGAACTTATTACAAAAAACCTTTGATTTATCCTCCTATTCTTTATTTTGCCTGGGAATGATTTCAGCACAAGTTTTCTCAATCTTCCAAATTGTGTTCACACACAGTTGTCAATTGGTCTATAGTTAACTGTGTAATCCGCTGATGAATTTGTGAGTTATCTGTTCCTTTCGTTTCGAAAGTTTTCTTAAAACTACGCTCAGATTCCAATATGCCTGATAGAAATTTTGAGCCATGCATGGCTCAAAAAGCCATCAAGACGACACTTCCCAACTGACAAAAGTGTCAAGGCCGAAACACATGTATTGGCCTGTAAAAGTTTGCCCTTGACAGATCACATGGGCTCAAAAAATATCTACCAGACATACTGAATTTGTTTTTTTATGATTGTTCACTACTATACTTTCCGCTAACGATAAAAAGGTGTCAGAACGTTTCCGGGAGTTTGAAGGAACACAAATTGCTTCAAATACTCGTGGATACAATTCCTTTCACTAAAGCTGCAATGTGACTTCCTTTGAGCCCATAAAAATGCTACACATTGCATAGAAATCGCCTTTATTTAGCTTTCTTTTCGAAAGTTCAAGAAAGAAATCTACACCTTTTTGAAAAGGATAAATAAAACTAAAGAAGCTAACGAGTTTCTTAACAAATTTGAGTGTGAAGAATTAGGTCTTCACATAAATTTTCGCACTGAAGCAAAAAACACCGGATTAATTAACCAGAAGTGATTAAAGTTGCTTAACAACACTATTCAATATGCGCCATCAGCATGAACACATTTCTTTCTTGACAGACAAATCAAATCCTCTTCGATTGCTTCGATATGGCCTCTCGATCAAAATCGACTGAACGTCCGGAGCGCAGCTCGTCTTTCGAGTTGGTGTTGCCGGCGCGAAACTCAGCAAAGAACCGAAACGCGTTCGCCTGGACAAACATCCTTGAACCTTTGCACAGTTGTGTTATCAGAAGCGGTTTGTGAATAGAGTCCCCATTCATACTCACAAAGCGACAAATTGCGATAAAGGCTTTGTCAAGTGGCCATGATGCTACAGGTATGGACAAATTCGGTACCAAAAGAAAGCTCAGAAAATTCTGCACAGTAGTATTGATTTGTTGCCCAAGAGATGGCAGAAATGTGTTCAGGCTGAAGGCTCATAATCTGAATAGTCCTAATCAGCAATTTGAAAAGTTTTTGGTTGATAAATTTGGTCTTTATTGCTCTAGTATTAAAACTTATGGGAACACCTAAAAAAGATCAAACCTTTTCTGAACGGAGCAATGTTTGAAATCTGTCGAGGTAAGAAGGGCATCATTTAATAGATTCCTCTCTCTCTTTGATACTCTTGGATGAGTGTTTACGATAAAATTTTTAGATCTATCGTTTCGAGTGTTTTCTTGAGACCATAGCTCTAACTTCGATATGCCTGATAATTATTTTGAGCCACGCATGTCAGTGGTCTGTTAAATGGGCTGGCTTGAAGAGCCCGATACTCGTGTTCCGATGTTGCAATCTGTCAGTCGGGCAGTTACCCTTTCTCGTCTTTTGCCAATCCTGTTTGGGTGCTCCAGTCCCCACACTAAGAGTTAGCGACAAACATTTTACACTCTGTGTCCAGTGAAGTTATCACCGAATACAGAGTGTTGTACATTCAATTGCTCTTGGCTAGTATACATATTTGAGCCAGGCATGTTAGTGGTCTGTTAAATTTCTAAAATTTCCTAATCTTTCGTTAAACTTTGCAGTAATGTTGCTATGAATCGAAATATACACTTGCAATTTTGAGAAAATGTCCATCTTTAGAAAGTAAGATGACGTAAGATGGCAAAGACAAACTCGGAAACATACCGATTCTGGGTTTTTGATGAAGATTTTGCTCGTTCCCATTTGATATTGATCAGGATCCATGTTCACACTACGGCAGATTATCTAGAAGGAAGCTTGGGCTTATGAAGAAATCGTCGGCAAACAATGCTAGGTTGATCAAGAAGCATCCTTGGCTTCTTACAATCGAAGAACATTGATTTTCAGTTTAGTGATCGCACCTGACAGCCTCGTACGGGATCACCTCGATAACATGGCCATGTCTCGCTGGTCAAGATGGCGTATCGCCAGAGAAACTTTTCGAAAGGACGTCGGTAGGCGAAGCCGGCTCGCCGAACCCGGATGTTTTCCCGCAAGCCGAGGTATTCCACCTGATGTCGCACCCTGTGTACGGGATTAATAGAAAGAAGAAACGTTCATTTTTGGTAGCTGTTTTCTATCCAGAGCTTTCTGATGAATAGTAAATCTCAGCTGGAAGGTTCTTAGTCAGCTTTACAGATCAGACAAGTCCTTTCCACCGAGTTTAGTATTCGTTACTTATAGAAGGGTTTTCAGTTCGTCTAATTTTCGTCGAACTCTTCATTATATTTTAATTTCATAGTAACACAAGTAACATTCCCGCCTGAGGAGAGAGAAAAGTGAACAACTGATAGAGCATCGATTCGAAATTCAACATCTTAGTCAATGAGTAGGAATTTAGGTATTTTTGGTCCTAAGGGGACAAATAAATGTCTGACTTTTTCGCTGGGCAGGATTTATACGAGTATCAATAATCGCTCAAAGCTTAGATTTTTGAGTACAGCCCACGTGCCCGTTTTTTCGAACACTCTTTTATAACGATGTAAAATCCAGAATAAAATTACTCTGATAAAGTCACGTGTTTTCTTCTTATCTCGCTTACATTTCGCTGGACAAAACTTCTTCCTTAGAGCGCTTTCACTCATTCTGAAGCACAAGTTTCGAAGAACTCAAAAATGTGTTTGCCTTTTGAAAAGCTCTTTTGATAGCGCTCTAGCCGAAAGGAAAGATTTGTGCTTTACACCTCGCCGGACAGAACTCTTTTTAGACTATTAGTAATCATTCGATAGCGTAATGTTTGTTGATACCAACGCTGTGTTTGCTTTCTGGAATGTCGTTTAGCAAAGAAAATAAGATTAAGTTCTACATTTCCGGCGAGCTCCTTCACCGCTTATTCCACGGGAAGGGCAGAGGGTGGAGGCGAGGCGCGACGATCGATGGCGTCCGACATGCTGTTATTCAATTGGAAATTTTTCTCCGCTTTATGATAAACTCCAGATAAAACGATTGACTAGGATACTTCGAAAACACGTTAATATGCTTCTCGTACTTCCAGCGAACTATACGCATACAAACGAAGGAGCACGGCGGGTTTGAAACATAACTTTTTTCAAGATGGTACAGTCTCATCAAAGGTGTTTTTAAAAACCGCCACGTGGAGCTGTAGCCAGAAATCTAAATTACTTACATTCTTATGAAAAATTGTTGCGCAGCAAATGTAGCCGAGTTTGTCCTCTTTTAACCGAAAAGTACCAAAATTTGTTGACAAGAGGATTGCAAAAATCAAATATTACCTTTGTTCGTCCCAATCACCAGGTTTTTTCGTTTCATTCGGTTTGATGCATCGCACATAATGCGGAGTGCATTTCATCAAAGATTCAACAAGGGCGTTGGCTTGATTCTGAAATCAGTGATTAGATTTTTCTGAATATTAAGTCTCACAAGTTACTAATGAAATAGAGATAGCAGGGACAATGAAATAAATCGTACCGTAGAACATCTTCTACACTACCCTAATGATTAGATCGCCTGCTTACCCTGATTTTTGTTGAAGCGGTCGTCGGTCGTTTTCCAGCGGTAGCGCTTACATCTTCAGGAAACAACGAACGAAGAAACACACTAGAAAATGTAGATTGATTAAAAAAGATAGCAAATAATCCAAAATCAATAGGTCGCTTGAACTCGGCTTGTCCTACCAGATTTCTACCGCGTCAACGAGTTACTGGAACATTTCTCCTTACTAAATGTGAAAAAAGTTTACCACCAATATCCCGAAAACAGCCTCATATTACATGATTATTTGCATATAAAATTGACTCCCTCAAGGGGGTAACGCATTGGCCTCGTTACAATCTCCATCGCATTGATATTGGGATAGTCAAAGTGGTTTCTTAGGAAGTCCCAACAACCTGTGTTAAGATGTCCCCACGTCAAATGAATATCTGTTTTCACTTGTAGAAAAATTTTCCGCCTCTGCTTGGGATTTTAATCGACTGTTTCTCAGCGTCGGTGACGCTAGCAAATAAATGGACCGTTTTTGGACATTACATCCCAACATCAAGAAAGGTTTATTCATAACGTTTTCACTGACAGTATCCATCTAGTAAAACTACTATTTAATCAGTGATTAAGAGGACCCACTTTGAGCTTTGCTGCATGAGCACAATGAGATCTGGGTAGAGTACATCACGATTACGGTCACAAAAACCATCCACATTGTACACGACCTAAACAATTTCAGAAATTAATCCCGAGCAGACAAAGCATTTGAGGACTTTTCGATAAGGAAATGAATAGCGACCTCATTCGCTGTACAAAAGTTTCTCATAGGAGTGTTAGTAATCATTCGTAAGCTTAGATCTCTGGGTAGAGCGGTGCGTAGCTGCGTAGCTGGTTTTCGAAAATACCCTTTTAAAACGCTGTGAAGCTCAAGATAAAATTATGTTTCACACGCTAACATTTCTTGCCGTACAGAGCTCTTTTTTTAGACCATTAGTAATCGTTCGATAACGTAAGATTTAGAGATTCCAGCGCTGTTATTATTTTCTGGGAAGACTGTTTCTCTGCAGTGCAGCAAAGAAAATAAGATCAAATTCACAAGCGCGGGTAAGGAAATTTTGGTTTTTCTGTGGGATGGAGGAGGAACGCAGGGTGGATTTGGCCTTTTCAACACGCACGTGGCCCTTTGAATTAGAAATTGT
Organism: Parelaphostrongylus tenuis; assembly: GCA_019055375.1. NCBI lineage: Eukaryota > Metazoa > Nematoda > Chromadorea > Rhabditida > Metastrongylidae > Parelaphostrongylus > Parelaphostrongylus tenuis. Next base: position 37,410 of record JAHQIW010004110.1, on the reverse strand, counting down.
TTCTCGAAACTTCAGATGAAACGTATGACTCTGATACTAAAAGATTTTCTCTACACGTTCATGCGCTTTTCGTGTTTTCAGCGAGTAATAGTTGAATTGCGCGGTGGACGTAAAACATAATTTTGTTTTGAACGTTTAACCATAAAAAGGCTGTTTTTGGAAACCGGCTCCGCACGGCTCTAGCCAGAGAGTCGAACTTTCGAATGATTACTAACACTCCTACGGAATATTTTTGTATAGCGAATGAGGTTGGATATTCATTTGTTTCCTTGTAACCTATCAGAACCAGCACTTATGCAAGAACTCCAGTAGATTTCCTCATTGATTTACATTTCACTTGGATAGATTTGTGGGGATAAAAAGTGACAAAGAATAAAATGATAAAGTCTGCGGTGATGATCTGCTTCAGATGCACCATGAAAGCGGCTCATAAAGGTGATTGAACAAATATTCGGCCTATATAAAGGCTTATGGTAATCTACTGTACCAGTGCTTTTTCTCCTCTAAACAATATTAATTCGCCGAGACAGGAGTGATGAAAGGCATGGTCAGGTTAAGGTGACGAATTGCACCAATGACGCTGTGTATTGCAGTGCACCTTCAACCACTGCGGTCCATCGGCCCCTGAGAAAAGGTGAGGAAATAAATAGATCGAAGATATGTCTTTTCCTAGAATGCCTTCCAACCCCAATATTTCTCCCGATCCTTCGTTTCCACGCAACTGTGTCCATCGAGATAATCGTTTTCGAGTTTGAGTTCGATCGCGGCTTTAGGGTCTGTCGTGCTACCTTTTCATGTCAAATGCTGACTGAGAATTTTTTTCATCGTGGTCTCTAGACTGCATTGCCAACTTGTTCCGGTACTTTTCCATTTGGTAGAACAGATTCGAGCCTATTCCCTACGCTGGGTAAGGAATTTTTATAAATAGTGTTAGTAATTATTCGAAAGCTTACCTTAAGCTACCGCTGCATGTGACTAGTTCGTTAGAAAGACCCTTTTATAACGCTGAAACATTCAAGATAAAATTATGCCTCACACGAGCATATTTCTCGCAACACATAGCTCGATTTTAGACTATTAGTACTCATTCGGTAGCGCAAAATTTACCGATTTCAACGATGTGTTTATTTTCTGGAAAAACCGTTTCTCTGCTACGCATCACGGAAGAGAAGATTGATTCCGATGCGCGAGCAAGTCTTTTGGTCAATTCACGGGCGGTGGTGTGGGATGGGGTGGCAGAGGCGGTCGGCGCGAACACCGATCGATGGCGCCTAAGTGAGGTGTATTCGATCAGAAATTGTTCTACGCTTCAGGACAAACTCCGTAGCAAACGCCTGACTCAGATACTAGAAGATTTCTCTACACGTTTGTGTTTTTCGTGCTTCCAGCGAACTAATAGTTGAAATGCTTGACCGATGTGAAACATAATTCCATTTTTTTATTTATTATTTAATTTTCCAGCGTCATAAAAGGGCTTTTTCAAAAAATCGGTCACGTAAAGCTTTAGCTTAGGATTTGAGCTTTTGAATGATCACTAACACACTTCATGAAAACTTCTTGCCCAGTGTAGGGGATAGGTTTGAAAATCTGTGCTACCAAACGGAGAATAACTCTTGTTCCTATGTTTACACAGAGAAAGCACCTCATTTTGAAGCTGCTGTATTGGGCTAGGATTTATGGTGAAAAGCTCAATAAACATTTTCTCTCTAGCAACACATCAAGGACCATCTAAACACTGTAGCCATATATGTGTACATTTTTGAGAGCGAAAAGATGTTCAAACTTCTGAGCATACAAAGTGAAAACAATAACAACAGACGTGATTAGAGGAGCCGCAACGGAGGGCTGGAGCCAGACACGTCCACGGGGCCAGACTGATGCCCTTGAGCTTCTAGTAGTCAACCGCTTGAAAGGACGGAAGAACGAAAACGACGACGGGGTCCTGGACGAAGATGACACGATACGGTAAATGCGCGGGCGACGACGGCGACGACGACAGCTCGTGGCAGACGACCAGATTTCTAGGCCAGTCCGTTCCTTCAGTGACTCATTCCTCCCATTTTCTTCGTCGATTACTGACACTCTCATGTAGAGTTTGGATCCAGCAAAAGGGGTCGCTTCTCAAGTTGATGCCGGATAACAGGAAAGAATCAAGTAGGCCAATAATGTTCACTGTTTCGAAGCCTGAGCTTGAACATGTCTTGCGTCTCTTGTGACCTCGCCCTTCCCCCCCCCCCCTTCCTTACCTCAGGCTAATCCTCCCGGTCTGAGCCAGGCACAGTCTCACTAACGCACTGACTCTAAGTGGTAGGTCTTCAATGAATAGTTGAAAGACCTAAAACATCTAAGCGGTGAGTGTGTTTTGTAATGAATTTTTTAATAAGAGATCCAAAATTCGTTTCTTACGTTTTGTGCTGAGGTTATGGAGGCTTTTGATTGAATGATTTACGAATCAATTCGACCTTTCCAGGCTCTGAAGATGGCGAACCTTGCCGAAGCGTAAGCCGACTCAATTGTTGTACTATTTATGCTGCATTACTTCACTGTATTGCATTGCATCACTAGTACTCAGTGAACACTATATCTAACACCTCGGAATTGCTGAACAGAAATACTGTTGATCACTTTCTACTAATCCGAGGTTATTTTATAGTCGGTCTTGGGAATTTCTTGCATCTCTGTTGGCGGTGCGCAAAACTTCGATCTACATAGCATGCCTGCTCATTCTGGCAAGGCATTAGCTTATCATGCTCGTCGACACACCGCTGCTGACCCATTTTCGTTTGTCTCCACCATTTCAGTGCCCTGACATCTTCCAGTGCAACTTCGTTCCATGGCGGCCCGTCAGGACGCGCAATGTTTTTGTCGCCTCTAAGGGATTCGTTCAATTCTCCCCTTTGGTCTCCACGCGAATAACTCAGTGGAAAACTCACAGAAAGCGGTGAGTATGCTGATCAATTTTGTGCTTGACGCGACTGAAATCTAGGTTTAGTTAATTTTTCTAATGAGTGGTGGAGGTGTTTAACTGATTGTGCTGTGTACAACCTGACCTTTACAGGTTTGGAGGAGGCAGACTGCCGAAACTTCAGCTGCTTGACGGTCAAAAATAACGGCAAATAGTAGAAGACTCATATCATAGCTCTTCCTTTCAATCTTATGTATCTAAATTCTTTATTCATGGAGCTTGCTTATGATCGATCTCATCTTAGATCACGTAGTTGTTGGAATACTATCAGTTCCACCTCACCACTTTATTTCAGCCTAGTCAGTTCTTTTCCTTTTTGTACTGTGAGCTTCTTCTTCACGAACGTCGTAGAACATTGGTCGAGCACAGACAAGACTGCCGAATTGTCAGCCATTAATACCATTTCTGTTGTACTATTTTATACGAAATAAACATGTATTAACAACCTCGTGTTTCCTGGAGCAAAGATAATAAAGGAGTATTTCGATCAATGCCAAGGTTAATCTATAGTCGGCCTTAGGAATTGCTTCAACATATAATGAAGTAGTTAGAGATGAAATGTAAGACAATGGGTAAGCCGTTAGATCGAACTCGCACTTCAGTTTTATCAACTTCGAACATTTTCAGAGTCAGCAAACTAGTACTAGACTTCTCTGAAAGAAAGAAAAACAGACATATCACATTAGTAAATGACCGCAAGCCATTGCCTCGGTAGATATTGTATTCCATCACCTTTTCGAAGTATGCACAACACATCGCTTCGGAATTATTCAACGTCAAAATTTTGTCTTTTATTCATCAATATTCGAGGCGTCCTGGTTCATCAATATTATCGTCCATCGCAAAAAGAAAATCACTCACATCACCCGCATAGTGCTTGACTAGAAAACATTCGGCACCAGGTTGATAGTGCGGATGTTGCGAGAAGGCCTTGTTCAGACTACTAAGTAGCTGACCGTCAACTCCTTCGGATTGGCCATGATTCTGTGCACATACATCGTCCAAAAACACACATTATTCCTTAAATAATGAGAATATTCACATTTGAACTAATACAAATTTGCGGGGAAATTGTACATAGACGTCCAATTGCATTAAAAAGGACGCAAATCAGTCGTATAAAAGAAGAAGTAAACAATCGTTTCCAAACGAACTGATGTGTCAATTTTTGATTAGGCCAGATTTCATCAACATATTGGCCTACTTGTTCACACGTTGCCTATTAGACTGCAAGCATACCACTCAATAAAGGTCCTCTAAGATTCCGTTCTTGCTCAGAAAGGGACCATGACATCGACGACTACCCCCGCTCCATTATGTCTGCTCTCTGTCGTCTATAAACTATTCACTTAAGCCATCCTGAACAGGACTAACAGATAACAGACGGAGCGCAGCCATTTGAGCACAAGATCTCAGCACGACAGACCACACCCCAGGGCAACGAGATTCAATGAGGTATAGTAAGATTATTGCAGATCGCTCTGTCTCACTTTCGTCGATTTATAGAAAGCTTCTGACTCACTGTTAACATCTAGTCAGTGCATGATTTGTTTTTGAGGGCGGGGTACGATGCAAAATATTAGGTCGTTCCAAAAGTTTTGCTATTGAGGCAATAAACACTCAAGTTAGTAACCAGAAGTAAAGAGAATAAAATGATTTGGTGTTGTTAAATTGCGTATTTTTTGTAAGCATTTTGATGTACAATCTGCCTATACTTTTTCTGAGATGGAACTGTCTTGGGAACAAGTTCGCTCTATACTAATGCACTGATGGCGCATAAGGAAAATGTTAACGAAGTGGTGCGCAAGAATAGTGGAGCCTCCTGTGAACGACTGGAGTGCGAGTGATCCTCCAAACTGTTTCTCCCAGCTTTAAACATCGCAAACCCTCTTCCCAGCCGCCCTTTCTGCAACCGTATAATCGCCTCAAGATCCATTATTCCCACGCTCTGCTTCACTAGCGTTTGCCCATACGAGGCATTTGTGCATTAGTTAAGAAGCGAAGTTGTTCTCAAGACCGCTTCATTTTGAAGCAGGTATAGGTAAGTTGTATACCAAAATATTCGCAAGAAGATGCACAATGACGAATACCAAAACCACACAGTTTTGATTACTTCTTAATAACAAATCTGGTGTATATTGCTCCAGCGCCAAAACCTATGGAACGACTCAATATAACTCGGTAAGATATCGTTCCGGTCTAGTCCCTCACACAAACCACGCTTCAATTGCTAATATTTCAGCATTCTTGTGCTTTGCATTCAGTTCAAACAGAAGCAGTCACAAACCCTCTGAATAACTTTGAAGTTGTACTCAGTATATGTAAAAAATCTTCGTGAGCTTTATAAAGATTTCGTAACCAAATATCATTATTCTACATCAACGTAAAAAGAGCGGTTGACTAAGGCGATGTCACCTCGCTATAAATATTAATTGTCACCTCTCGAAACATCATGCAAACATTGAAATGGGACAACATGGGAGCATAAATCGATGGTTGACAATTACACCATTATCGCTTTAATGATGACTTTCTGTAATTGTACAGAATGTGACATTCCTAAGTGTTGACTGACATTCCTAAAATTTGACTAATCTTAGCATAGGCGTTGTCACTTCCATTGGATCTCATGGGAAACAGATTGAATACAACAGAAGAGCGTTCTAGTAGACAATATGCTTAACCATTTTTTCACGGCAACACTTATCTGTACATCTCATGGCCCGGGAATCTCAATATTGTAGAGACGGAGCATTCTACTATACAAAATCCCTAGCCTTCACCTCAGTATATATGCCTTGCCAGAAACTCCGCAGGCAAAGTCTTTTCAACATTCCTGCCATGCTATCTGACGTCCATATTTCTCTACCTCGCTGTAATAACATCTCCTTTGGATGAATCTATTTTCAACTGCGTTCTAGGGTCCAGGCAGAACATTTCAGAGTCAGTGCTAAACAATGACATTGCTCGTATAATACCAAACATCAATCAGGCAAAAATGGTAGGGTTATCTTCGAATGCTCCGGCATGCTGTCTACGTGGAGAGGTCGCTGCGATGATCGAATTGGCTCTAAAGTTAAGCTGGAGGAAAGGAGCGGCTAAAAGCACTTTTAACAGCACTAGAGATTAGTGAAGAGAACGAAGTACACCTGACTCCGCCATCTCTTCAGTTTCTCAATTATTCCCATCTTGAGGAACACTTAAGAAAGCTGATCCGCCATCTCTTCAGTTTCTCAATTATTCCCATCTTGAGGAACACTTAAGAAAGCTGATCGTTAGACAATTGAGATGAAAGACCACTTGGCGTGATCGAAGGCGCATTTGAAGGATCGAAGATAGGAGCAATTAACATGGAAAAACCAATAATTCGACCAATATTAACTATTCAAAATCAGAGACGCCGTTCAATTCTGCGTGCCAGTTTATGGAAATCAAGTGGACGATCACGCACTGCGTTTTAACTTAAACCGATAGACAAGAGTCGCTACCGTATGAATTTCCCCAATTGACAAAAGCACAACTGGAAGATCACCGACGCGAAGGTTCGATATCCTCGCGAAGTCCAAAAGAAAGATAGGATGCTCAAGGATTTTGAAAGCAAGGACAACAAACTAAGCTACTTTTGCTTAGTATAGGGAATAATGGAAGGTTTACTGGTATGCTCGAGTCATCTGACAACCAACGGGACAATATTTCACTCATGCTTTTTCATTTCCTGTATTGACCACTTTTTCGGCGCTCGGGTGAGCTTAATTATCAAAATCTAGTAGTTGAGCGAACATGTCATATGGCCCGTTAATGGGCTCTTGCATAGCGTGATACACGTGTTTCGACCTTGGGCAGCCTCGTCAGTCGGGCAGGCCCTTCTTCTTCAGCCAATCCCCTCAGGACGCTCCAGTACCTCGCTAAGAGTAGGTAATGACGAACGATTTACAAGTTACCGTCAAGTGAAAGATCACTAGCATCCGAGAGCACCAAGAGAGGATTGTCTAAAAACGAAGGGTCTGCCTAAATGATGAGGCTGCTCAAGAGCGAAACACGTGTATCGAGATGTACAAGAGCCCATTAACGGACCACTTGACATGTTGGCTCAAATAATAATTATGAGATATATTGAAATTTGAGCGTGGTCTTGAGAAAACACTCGAAACAAACGGTAAAATCTAGAACTGTCCCAGTTCATCCTTTTCTAAGGGAAATTACAGCAAAAGATTATCTATGGAGATTTGTGGATGAATGTATCCTTGCACTTAGGCACATAAAATTTACCAGGAGGTTTCTTCGCTTCTATTAGGTCGCAGACAACTTTATTGTTAAAGTATTCGATTTCCTGCCAACGAATCTTCTCCCGTACGTACTCTTCCTGCTCGGCTTTCAGTGTAAGTTCAATGAAGATCTGTTGCAGTTTCTCGTTCACAAAGTTTATACTGAAAATCGTGTAATTCAGCTAAAAATGTTCTTTACTTCAATATAGGTCATCCCTAAATGAACATTAGTTGTAGGTGAATCAGTAAGAAAAACCCAATATTTGCCAAAATAGATGTTATCCGACGGGTTACGGTGGTTGAAAGTTTCATAGTGTAAAAGTAGCTGCCAAACTCACCAGAACTGTTCAAATCCGTTATTTTCAAATATTTCGAACCCGTAAATATCAAGTATACCAATGGAAAGACTCGTATCCAACCCTTCAGCAACTTGAATAGCATCGTTCACCGAAGTCACTAAAAATCAACTGATGCTGGAAGGCTTTGAAATCACATGGAAATGATAGTATTTTGAAATAGATTTCACCTTAATAAAAGAACATTTGACAAGACATAAACTCTCTAAAATGGTGTCTAATAATGGTAATTGTAAGTACGACGAGATGAGAAAGCACGATAAGAAGCCAAGGAAATTTACAACCATTTATTAATACCCTCCTATTTTAGAAAGAAATAAACAAGAAAAGATGACAGTTAAAACTAATAATTTTTTAACACAAAATGACTTATATAGAAGTGAAATAAGATTTTGTAAAAATAAGACAGATAAATAAAAAAAATTTACCCAGGTAATCAAAAATCCGGGTATAAATAGCCTTCACCCAAGCGTCTCGAGTGTAATTTGCTTGTTGGACGTTCAAAGTGACGTCAATTTGTTCAGTTTTCGTACCCCATCTGAAAATCAGGCTTTACGGTCACAGAAATTTTTTGAGAGAACGAAGAAAATAGAGACAGAAAATAGTGAGTAAACAATGAAGCATATTTTAAAACAAACTTAGCACTATATTTATTTATTTATTTGTATTTTCACATACTTACTTGCTCTCCATTTTCCGAGCCGTCAATTTCTGCCGAATGGATTCAGTGGAGAGACCGAGTAAATACGCAGGATACTGTAAAACTGAAAGAAGAAATAAAAGCGGCCAATATTTCATGTTTAGGAGCCTATTGAAGCCGGTTAATTTCTTCTTGAGCCCAAACTGCAATACTTCGTTACGAACATACTAGTACAGAACGGTCAATAGTGATGGGAGAGGTGAGAAGCTACTTTTGCCTACCTTCTCACCGAAAATTCTAGCAATACAAGATTAGTACTTGAGAGAGAAGAGCTTAGAGGAAAAACAATGAAGTGACAGGGTTGAATGAAATTTTACTGATACTGACTGGAATCAACTTGTGTTCTACAAATTCAACTTCATACCCACTACAGATTGAAACTTTTGAATTTTAGAAATGCAGGAAGATAATCAATTTACTAGATGCATAGGGAAAACTCAGTGATAGCTTATTTCCACATCATTTTCAACAGCCTTTTTGAAGTGATGGTTATAGTGCTAACTTTTATTGCTCATGGATATTCGACGATTACAATAAAAGTGATCAACCCAACGAGTATCTAAGAATAAAAACTATTAGCTAACTCACAATCGGGTGCCTCTACGGCAGCAAAGTTGTTGTCCTCCACAAAGGTGATGTTCCCAATGTGAAGAACGGCCGAAACCAGCTTCAGAATCTCCAGTTGCGTCTCCTCGCTAATGCCCACCACCTTCATCGCATGCTAAACGAAATCGCATCGAGTCGACAGCCCAGAGTGAACCGTAAAAAACGGAAACGAAAAGCTCTTCAGTTCTACTATTTCTAAAACACATTCATCTTCAAGGGAGAACTTTGATGCTTACTACACAAGAGAACTGAAGACAGTTCTTCACGTGGATTTCTTCCAAGGATTTGAAGTAATTACCCCACTAAAGTGATCTACAAAAGTGTTGAACAGTAGTTACATATTCTACCGTATATTATATACATATATATATGCATGTACAAGTATATATATATATATGGGTGAGCACATGTATGTGCACACGTATACGGTTCTTTCCCGTTATCCGGCAACAAGCGAAGAAACGAACTCATTCTCTGGACATAATTTCACAGGAGTGTTAGTAATCATTCGAAAGCTCAAATCTCGGGTTAACCCGCTACGTGGCCATTTCACAAAAAACCCCTTTTGGAACGCTGTAGCATACAAAATAAATTAGTCTCACACCCGCTACGCGCCTTTATTTTTATAACGCGTAAAATTCGCTGAAATTACGAAAAGCACATGAATATTCTCGTAGTATCTGAGTCAATCGTGTTACCCAGATTTTCTTTCAGAATAGAACGGTGAAAAACTTCCCAATTGAATTACAAGTCGTCCCCACATATCCAACACGTCAGGCCATCGATCGATCGTTCCACCCGTTCCCCCCTTCCCCTTCCCCCAGCCGGTAGGTTAGTCGGCAAACAAGCTCGCCAATATGTGGAACTCGATCTTATTTTTCCTGCTACATTGCAGTGAAACCTACAAAATAAACACAGCGCTGGATTCATTAAGACTTACGCTATCGAATGATTTCTAATAGTCTGAAGAAAGAGCTCTGTCCGGCGAGGGGTGAAACACATATGTTTCTTTTCTTCTGCAGCGATATCAAAAGAGCTTTTAGAAAAAGCAAGTATGTTTTTAGTTCTTTGAGACTTGTGTTATCAAAGGAGTGCTCACACTCTCAGGAAAGAGTTCTGTTCAGCGAAATATAAGCGAGATAAGGAAAAACGTGTGGTCGTATGAAACACATCTTTGTTTTGGATTTCGCAGCCTTATAAAAGGGTCTTTAGAAAACCGGCCACGTGCGGCCCTAGTCAAAAACTTGTGGATTATTACTGACACTCCTATAAAAACTTCTTGTCCAACAAATGCGCTCGGCTTTTGATCTGTTACCGAATAACGGAATAGAATCATATATACATGTATATATACATATATATATATATATGTAGATATATGGGCATGTATAAACATATGTATATATATATATATATATATATATATATATACATGCAACTGAATTCGTAACTGGGCAGTAAATGGATAAGCCAAGGATTTCTTAGAGTTTCACGCGGAGCTAATTACACTAAAAACGGACGGTTGCATTAGTTTTCGTCTGTTTCAGTATTCAGCATTAGTAGTAGGTTGAGGAAAAAGTTTCCGGAATTTGCTTATAAAAACTTTATTTATGCATCAATTAAGTTCGAACAAAAGACAATTTGATAGTCAAATCATGTGGGACGCCACTTTGATTTCAGCGGTCGAAATCCTGCTTCGTGGAGAATCGTCAAAATTGTCTTCTGATCACAATCAAACTCATCGCCCAACATTCGTGAACTCAGCGATGGGCACTCTTCGATTCGGTCAAGAACTGCTTGGCGGTCGACTTCTCGTGAACATCCCGATCGTGGCTTGTCAGACAGACTCTCATTTCTGCCTTGAAGTACTTGAAGTGATCGTAGACAGCTGTCTTTCCAACAGTTCCTTCGCCCCATGCCTCATTGATTCGACGAACAGTGTCAGCGGCATTTGCGCCCACTTTGTACTCGTGAAGCATCAACAGTCGTTTCTGTTCGCGGTTCAGTTCCATCTTGCGGCAGTATAGAAGAGTTATATATCAATCGATGCGCAAGAAAACGAGCTTTCAAACCATGTGAAAATCGCATATAAAACATGCGAACATGTTAAAGTTATGGGCAAATTCCGGGAACTTTCTACTCAACCTATTATTTCAGCGTTTGTTGGAGTCCACATATACTTTAACGTCCATAACGACCAACCAGCGTATGTTGAAATTCCTTGGCATCGTCAGTGTCGGGTGCTCTGTAGACGCCACTATGGTTGAGGTAATTGTAATAATCGAGGTCACCGATTCCGAGGGTTGCTAAAATTAAAGACTATATTTTATTCCACTTAATTCCGGACAGCTTGTCAAAGCGAAACACTGAAATAACATTAACGTCGATAAGCCATATGCAATTCGTAACGCTAAGTCTACGTTCGCTAGTATGATGAATGCATGAATTCGCTCTCTTTATTCTCTACTTTGTGCTGTACATAACCACTTCATACTATAATAATATGCCGATCAGTTCGAATAGGGTGCTAGTTCAACCCCGTTCCAAGCTCACCAGATTCCCCCTCTCGCCTCATCTCTCCGGGATCGTGAAACTGGTGCCACAATCATTTGTAATCAGCAGACTTTCCCCGTTAAACAAAAGATGGTATTTGCTTGTAAGAGATATTTGAAAACGCCCTAGTACAGCTTCCAGAACTCCAACGAGACAAAAATCATTAAAACCAGAAATCTTCAAGCAACAGCCAAACCTACATGCAAATCAGAAAAACCTAGTGGACGTTGGAGAGGTGGAAAACAAGTAATGTAACTACACAGTTCGTGCTAGAATCTGCTCCATATGCCATATGTGATGTCGGGTGGTGGCAAAAAACATGGATTATGTAAAGTACATAACACTTACGAGTGTTCCCGTGTGAGATTAAACAATCGAAAAATTCATCAATCTCAAGGAAAATAGAGTATTAGGGTTAGAAATGCCCTGTAGGTCATACGAGATTCTTTAGTCAGTTCCGTCTCGAGCCAACCAAAGCCTTCATTCTTTCCTTCTAAGGCCGCCTAACTTGTACCATGCTTGTTACAGTTGATGATCATATGTAGAATGAACTCGATGACTACTCAACGACCTTAACAAAAAGTAGACTGGGCTGGTTGCCGAACCGACGAGAAATTGGAAGGTTGAGTGAGTGGAGAAATAAGGAACCAAAGAAAGCGTCTTGAGATCTATACAGTATGTGAATTCGAGTCATATGGATAACAATAATCATGTTCCTACACTTCACGAACACCTAAAAAACGTCACCGTTCGCCACTTAGAGGCATAATCACTACTCATGGCATATTGAATAAAATATATGAATTACACATTAATCATGAAAAAATGTAATTTCAAAAGGCTTAATAAATGAGGACGCTATTGGAAAGTCAAGAGACAATGTGAAGAACTTTACATCTGATGTTTTTGTCAGCACCGGCGCACAGCTGATAGAAGATATGAAAATTTCGATCGCCGCAATTCTGACGTACTACTCGCGATTTTTCCAACAAGAAGTTCGTCACCTGCAATTATTTTGAGCGAGTAAACATTTCATATGTTGGAAATCACACGCCCAACTGCTTGGTAAGTGTATGCATTCAGAAAAAAAAACTCCTTTTGATCTAATGACAACAGCTAATAGAAAGGGTGAAAAAATCCTTTTTCGCTGCAGCATATTTCATTGGAAAAACTCCGTGGATTCCCAACTTGGGCTTTCATGGTGTGGTTTCCATGGACATCGCTTTTAAAAATTGCTTAAATCATTAGTAGGCAAACGTTGTCCTATCTAAACTGAATCTGACGTCCTATCCAGAATAAAATTGATGATTTTCAGCTTCAAATAGATATAAAATCAGGAGTAGTTTTGCAAAAATCGTTTCATTTCCAAAGCGATAGTAAAGTTCTTCCCATGAGATCATGAAGTTCTCAGTTCTTTACCACTCTTTTCACCGAGAAACTATGGCAAGCAATCAAAAACCAAGCATCGGACGCTAAGGGCATTTTTACTAATGTGAAAACGATGTCTGCGATAGGATCTGTTGAAGCTTTGTCTAGGAAGTGATCCCAACTCACCTTGCCTCCTACTGGCTCTCCTCCTCGGCCGAATACGATCTGCACGTATTTGCCAAAACGGGACGAGTTCCAGTTACGGATGGTGGCGCTATTGCCGAACGCCTCCAGAAGTGGATTCGATTGTAGAATCACATCTTTCAGGTGCTGAACATTAAGCATTATTCTTCTTAATTCATTCATAGTCATTCAGAAAATAGAAAAAGTGATTTACGAAGAATTCTTTATGCCTTAAAATAAACATAAATTCATGGTTCGTAGAACTTTACATGTATAAAAAGTGAAACCATAATGTACTCTGATGCGAGAGGTGTTATGTATTCAGATCTGTGTATATATATTATGTCGCAGTGCACTTTTTTTCCTAGGAGTTAACACCATTATGGATCATCATAAATAACTTGATATCGCTCATTTCATTTGCTTTTCAATATTCTTCTTCTTACATTAGTAGTGGCTTGAATTCAACAGTCGAATACAACTTGTGCTTACTCGCCAGATAACATTCTTCCAGTACAGAAAGGGACAAATTAACAAGTTGCTAACCTGGACCTTTAGACCACCTCCGGAAATCCGCGAGATGTAGCTCATAATGTATTTGGCGGCGACCGTCTTACCGGAACCGCTTTCACCACTGATAATTACACATTGTGATTCGTTGTCGATCAGCATATTCCTGTAAATTTGAGTTACATTGCTTTGCAACTATCGACACCTTCATAATCAAATTCTGGTAATAGTTCGAATTTTCATGGTAAGTTTTGAAAATTCGGAAAAAGTAAGATAACATGACTTGAGAGTGACTATTCTCAAATATTGTCATGGTATTCAGTCATTCTGAGCTCTGTAACATCTGCTAAAAGTCGCTAGGTGCTATAAAATATCTTGAAGAATGTTAAAATATACCTAAGAGAATTGAGCGGTGAGCGAAAATACGACCTCAGGCGGGAGTCGAACCCGCGTTTCATCCATACTGGTGCGCGTCCTACCATTACACCACCGAGATACGTGTTAAATTACTCTATTCTTTTCGGATCGCATTATATGAAGACAAAAAAACCGTATCCTTTGTTGTACGTCATTGTCATTCATTGTGATGAATCAATGAAAATTACACAATGTTAAGGAGGCAAAAAGCTAGTTGTTTGATGTTAGAGCTCCCGTAATCACGTTATGCATGACTGTTTTCATGAGTAAAAATTGCAACATTATGGTGCTTCACATGTAGTGTTTTAAAAAACACATTTATTATCCTCAATAGTAAGTATTACCGATAGAGAGTCTGCAAAAGCACGCTTATCATTGAAGCAATAGAACAATGTTTATTATACAAGTCTATCGAGTTCTTAATTCACCAACTACCGAAGTTCTCATCATGAAAAAAATATTTGGCTGTATTTGAAAATATTACTATTTACAGATTTTTAGAGAGAGAAGTGTGGCCGTAACTTTGTTTTCTGCGTTAAAATTCTACGAAATAAAGATAAGTGAAATAACAACTCAGGCGAACACGCTAGAGGAGGAAATTGTATGGAAACACAACTGCAGTAAATCCTAAGCCTTTTAACCGTTTCTACCACTCATAACTGTCTCCGGCTATGTCAACTTCAGCTCTCTTCTTCATATAACTCAACCCTGTCTGCTCATGCTTGTTATTTGTGTTAATTTATTTGCAAGACTCTTGATGGGGAAGGAGCTGCGATCGAATGGTTAGTGATGCACGCGACAGGAAGTAAGTTGCAGGTTAAGCCCCTACCGCCAACACACTCCTGCAAGCATGTGGAAACGCCGTAGCTCGCCCATCCTCGACATTGCAGGGAGATTGAGCTCAACCAGAATTCTACGCCATTCATGAAGATTTCCAAGCAGCAGTCGGAACTTTATGTCATAACGCCCAACACAAATTTGTGGAGCTGATAAGTGGGGCATGGTTTTTCATGCCAATTACAGAATTTCCACTTTCTCAACAATAGACGACGATTTTTCGACAGCTAGAAGAGTTGAAAGATTGAAAACATAACAACATGAGAGGAAAGCCTAAAATCTATGACTTTTGACTTGTGCACAGTATGAATTCTATTATTTTCTCAATATTACTATAATTTTCAGTGAGCGCATGTGGAGCAGTGGTTAGAGGTGCGCTGCGTCGCACACGAGGTCAGTGGTTCGATCTCGCGCTCATGGCTCACCAAGCCATCCATCCCTCCGGGGTCGGTAAATTGGTACTAGACAGGTCTCAGACTTGTCTGGGAGGATAAGCAGCACTGACTCGGTTCAGCGGGAGGCCACCGCGAGTCATTGTATAGGCCAGATATGCATTCAATCACCTCAAACGAAGTTAAAAATTGAAGTCGAATGCATGGCGCATCCCTCAGGGATTGATCAACGCCGAGAGCTTTATCCTTTATCCTTTACTATAATTTTCGTAAAATTCCATTTGTGCCAGTATCTGAAAACGTTTTCCTGCACGAAATTATTTCTCTATTTTCAACATCCACCCACTGAACACAACAACTATGACTCATCATGGTAATTAAAATGGAATAACAATCAAATACTAGTCAAATTATCCGTAGATGAAATCGTAAACAGGTTTCTCGTGAAGGATTAAATGAAGAAAAGTTTCTTAAGTGCCAGTTGACATAACATTCTAATGAACAAGAACTCAATGCACTTTCTCTATTTTGTCTCCTACACGCATACATAAAAAGTGCATCTTGGGAGTTAGATGTTTGTGTGACTCAACTACTGAAGGATTAATTGTTAATGATGTTACCTAAGAAGAAACGACGTCCTCAGCCCACTATGATTCTCATCAACAGGTTATTACATGCATAAATGACTGTCTCGAAACTCCGGAGGAACAACATGCCTGATAATCATTTTTGAGCCACGCATGTCAGTGGTCTGTCAAAGAGGGCTGACTTATAGAGCCCGATACACGTGTTTCGATCTTGCGATCTCGTCAGTCGGGCAGTTACCCCTTCTCGTCTTTTGTCAATCCTGTGTGGGTGCTCCAGTCCCCACACTAAGAGTTAGCGACGACGAACGTTTTACACTCATGTCCAGTGAAATTATCACCGAACACAGAGTGTTGTACACTCGATTGCTCGTGACTAGTATATTCAATATATCATAACTTTCGTTTTGAGTGTTTTCTTAAGACCACAGCTCAAATTTCAGTATGCCTGGTAGTCATCCGGAGGAACACTTTTGCATAGTCAGCTTGATATTAGTTAAGTGAGAACTGTGCAGGATTCTTCACCATTATCTCGTAAAAACGGGCAGAACGTTCAAGTATTAGAGTAAGCACAAAGAATGTTAAACCCTTCAGAAACCATGGACTCAACCCTCTGCATCGCTAACTCCCAGCGTGTTGACAATGGAGCCTAGTGTGAGCGTTAGACGAGCACGTTGTGGTTAGACACCACTGCTAGGCGCAACACGCCGGGGTTGAGCCCATGGTCCCAAAAGTGTTAGTAAATTCCCTAGAAGAACGATATGGGAGAAAATTCTACCTGTACATGTTGTCTGCCACAGCATAAATATGAGGTGGATTTTCATACTGCGCTGCGCTCTGGTACTGATCCATCTCTTTTTCGGTAAAATACGGCATTTGCTTGAAGGGATTGACAGAGATCAACACTGGACCGATGTAAGTCTGAAATTTCAAAGTTTACTGTCTGACAAGAATTACTATCGAAAAGGCTGAATTTAAAAAAGAGAACGAGTTTGCTTCTAACAATACAGATCTCTAAGTCGACAAGATTTCTGGGTGGACGACAGACAAAAAAAGAAATGCAAATGCATCCGGTTCTTTGAAATATGTTCATATTTGCCTTGTACTCAATGAGTGATAAAACAGACGATTTGCGTCTTATTAGCAAAGGCCCACAGATTTCAATGGTATTTTCCCAACTAATAAAGTTTTTGCTATGAACTGAGATAGGCATGTTCAAATTTGGAAGGTCAACACATTATTTCTTGGTCATTCATGAGTCATATCAAATTATTTTTGTCAACGGATCAGAGAACGTCAACAAAAAGCTGAGGTACGTTTTTTCATTTAACTACCAGATTTTTGTCGGGCGCTATTCATTACAGCAGGTCCCAGTAAGCCAAGATGCGTCGTCCTGATTTGGTGACCCGAAAATGAGTCACGCGGTTTCGAAAGGGTTGAGAACAATTTCAAGAGTGGTACTTTACCTCATGTTCTACAACTGTGGCCACGAAACGATTGGCTACTTTATAACTCACCGATACAGAGCAACGTTATTGTCTAATTCGTCATATAAACCGATTATGATTTTTTTGTGAATAAAATTATTTTCATGGAAATTTTGGCAATGGTGAAAATCTTCAGCAATTTTCATCTGAGAATGATCAACATTAGATTGTCCGAGATATGATGACATTCAGGAAATGAGTGTTTTAGAACTGCAAATATGATATTTATGAGTTTATGAATAGATCATGAAAGTGCTTCCCATACACTTTTCTTCATGTGTTTCGGCATCACATAGTAAACGGATCCCATAACTATCCTAACTCGATTTGTTTCTTCGTATTCGTTTACGAAATAGTTCTCCGAATCTACGTGTTGATTCAACTTCTATTTGGAGATTTTGGTCTTCATCACGAAAGTCGATTAGTTTTGGTCGAGTAGATCTCTCTGAAATTCTAGGTCCCCTTGTTGGCACGTACGCAATTCTTCACCAGGGGCAGCCGCCCAATACCAACTTTTGAGGGTTGCAGTGTCACCCGATCACACACAAATCTACTAGTAACTCTCTGATTCTGGAACGAGTGGGGGCTTGACGTTCTGAGACAGGATCGAACCAGCGCTTTGCGTGCATAACTGAACAACCTCTCGGCCGCGCTTTTTTTTCTATCACATTATCATATGATTAGTTAGTGAATCAATCAATGAAATGGACATGGGATTATACACGGTAGTAACTAACAAAGATACTGTTTCCATGCAGTCGTTTCCTCAAGTTATCGACGATAGCCTGCTCGGTGAGCTTGCTGAGCAGCACCATGTCGTCCACACCCACATGTTGGACGTTCACGTTCGATTGCCAGTGGAACGGCTGAAAAAAAAAAACGTTACATGACAGAATTCAAATAAAATATGACACAAGATTGACAATGGATACTCTAGCTTCTGCAACTATCAAAATTTAAGCACTAGCAAAATTCAGCCAATTTGAAATGAAAAACCGTGAGATTTCAAAGCTACACAATATTCCACACGTCTATAATAATGCTTATTGCTAATGATTTTGAGAAGTGGAACGAATTTCTTCGTCACCCAATGCGAGTCCTACGAATCAAGCTTTTTTCACTTTGGCGACAACACCTGATTTTTCGCTGTGCTCACTACGACATACAAGTTTGTCAAATTGGCCACTCCGGCAAATTTTCCGCCCCTCCAACTATAATTTTCGTTTTGAACATCGGTTTTGTCTGCGTTTTGAAAAATTTTTCTGCGCTTATCTTATCCTATGAATGCGTCATATTATTTTGTGTACTCCCCCCTCCCCTATGTTTCAGCGTATACAAATATTGTATGTGAAGAACAAATACTCGCCCGCTATTCAGTCACGTGCTCTCATTACTAAGCGAAATAGCAGAGTTATACAAGGAATATTGCGATGCTTAACTTTCAGATTTGATGTCCTCTCAATCCAAACCTTTTTTGGCACTTTATTTGATCCGTCATTACAGTGTTTTCTTTCCCTGTACGGATCTCAGTATTTCTAGCATTAAATTCGTTTTTCGTCTTCTTTCTGAGACGGCGTAGAATACTGGTTGACCGAGTTTCCTTGCAGTCTCGAGGATAGCCCTGCTGTGGCGTTCCATAGGACGTTGTTGTTAACTGCCGGAGAGAAGTGGGGAGTGTAGCTCGGCTTCACGCGCGCCGTGACCAACATCACAACCACTCAGGCCACGGCGCTTCCAAAACTAATCGTAGAGATTGGATATTAGAAAACAAGCACTGCTCGCTAAAGAACTATATTGAGGTGAAAAGCTTACTGCGCCTCTTCATTGGCTGCGCTCTCGCGAGCGCACATTCTTCACCATCAGTAGTCTCTCGCGGAAATGGAAATCAAATGAGATTACTACTGACAAGCTACTTTCCCATGAACGACCGTTGTCACAGGATCAGCATCGAAGAAAGTGCCGATTAGTTACGGAAAGTCTAGGATGAAACCCGCGCGCACCAAAATAGGCACCGGAAAAATGTCACCTGTCGGTGTCATACCACTTACTCTCGCAACCCAATTATTAGATCTATAGTTGTTACTTATCGCGAGAGTGTTGATAAACAAATGAACTAGTGCTTCCTAGTTTCAGTAAGTGTATGATGGTCGCTTATCTACTGAAGATATTCACCAAATGCTTTGTGAATAAGGCATTTAAATGAACGTCATTGTGCAAAATGAGCGCAATGAGGAAATTCCTCCATCAATCGATACGCATAAATTAACTGTGATTTTTCGTAAGAAAATATAGAAGTGAAAATACCACTTTGAGGTAATCGGATGTTACAAACTGATACAATAGACTCTCACCATTACTCATCAGTACGACCCCAATGCACAATTCCCACGGCACGTTTCCAGATGCCGTTCGTTTGACTTTCTAACCGTCCACTTGTAGGGAAAAGAACTAATCTGAAGCAATACTGAATTTCATCAAACTTGATGGGAACACGCAAGCACACCACAATCGTCAAAATGAAACGAGAAAATTTGCTCACAAGTATGATCGTAAATTTGGTAGAAAACGTTTGATTGGGATGATTCATAGTGTGAGACACAGCAGATGGTTCTCACCAACTGAGAAGCTAAGAAACTATGGAAAAAATACGATTGATTTCGAACGTGAGAAGAAAAGCAAGAAGACGAGAATCGATAGAGATTATCTGAACTGCAACTTCCCTTTTCTGCTTCGCTTTTGAAT
This sequence comes from Parelaphostrongylus tenuis, assembly GCA_019055375.1. Lineage (NCBI taxonomy): Eukaryota > Metazoa > Nematoda > Chromadorea > Rhabditida > Metastrongylidae > Parelaphostrongylus > Parelaphostrongylus tenuis. The sequence goes on along the minus strand of JAHQIW010004110.1, from coordinate 17,445 downwards.
CTGATTCAAAACATAAATCTTAAAGAATTGTTTCGATGTAATACGAAGTCCAAAATCTAGAAATCAACTCAACCATGACTTTTGATTCGATCAGGTTTGACAGTTCCCATCAAACAGATTTTTTTTCATCATACAGCTTTGATAGGTGCTTCAATGGATTCGAAGAATGATTTCAAAGCGGTCTCCGTTACTTGTGAGCTTTCCTCCAAAAAAATACGGATTTTTCGGAAAATATTAGCACAGAGTCGTCCAATCGTATTGAGTCTTGTCGTCCAGAATAAGTATTAGTTAGATAAATAATTGTGGGTTTCGTAATAAACTAAGTGGAACGTCACAAATCACAAAAATTCGTGATAAATTACGGTATCCCATTTCTCGTCTCCAGTGCAGTTCTCTTTTCTCCATCTCTCGCTCTCTATCGCTTGCCCTCTTTTCTTTTCATCTTCCCCTCACTCTTTCTACCATCCTTCTACTCTTTCCTTTTTCCTCTCCTTCTCTTCTCTCTCTTGTCCCCATCAACTTCTATTAAGCAATCAAATTCACTCGTCCAATCATTCGTACAAGAAGAAGAATGTGAATCATAAATCATGTGAATCACCTATATGTAAACATCCACATCGACCGTCCATGCCAAGAAATATGGGGGAACAAATTGAATAAACAAAAGAAGTCTGCGGAATCAAGCCCAATAAGCAAACTGAGCAATCGAATTTGTCCTGTCCTGTAACTCACTCCGTACAGTCCAATCACAGTGTCATAGTCGAACCAGTTTTGATCTAGTAATTAGTGATCAATTTTGGGATGGGTTTAATCGATCAAACTAAAACAGTAATGTGTTCTCAAATTTGTTGTCTACCTTCGAAAACTCTCGACGAGATCACTCAATTGTTCTAGTCGACTTGGAGAACTTTAACGACATTTCGATTCCGACCCTTGTCACACGCCGCGTGTGCAGCTGAGAGGCGCGGCGGCGCGACGGGGCGCAGTCCGTACTATCACGTTTTACAATGGAAATATGGTAGTTTGTTCCATGATTTGAGGTACTGAGGGGACAAATGAATGAGTGAAGAGAATGAAGGGTAAATTAGAAATTCTGTACTGCATGCAACTTCTTCTCGTAAATTTCCTTTCATCGTTGTAGCCGACAAACAGAAGCCGAGCAACAACTGTCAGCGTGATTGACGAGAATTCATGCAAAAACTCACGGAAGACAATGGCGCCGAATATTTCATTAAGAGTTGAAGAAGAGTTTTTTTCCTTCAAAAAACAAAGTATTGAATGAGACCGATTTCATCGATTACGTAGATCACTTTGGGAATCTCACGTGAGTTCCAAACCCGCGACTATTCCTTCGGAGGCTCACATGTCATACACTACACCAACGAGGTCTTTAATTTGCTTTTCTCTCAAGCTATGGTTATAGCTCATTGGTGCTGTTACCAGAATCACCCATCAAAGCGGGCATAAGATTTGCTTATATTCCAGCATCCTTCTTTGTGGTTATGGATTACATTGTGCCTTGTTAACAGAAAAGAATAGGTAGTGGATAAAAAGCATCTTGCATTGATTAAACTTCGAGGTGGAGGGAAGGAAGAAGAGAGGTACCATTACAGCTGAGTTATACCAGGAGCAGTACAGGACATCCCAAGGTTTCAATGATTCCACATTGCTGCATTGTTCGTCAAAGAGCTGAGCTAAATGGTGGCTGGATCAATTTTAACAAATGGGCAAGGAGATCGTTATTTACGATTTAATGACAGTATATACTACAAAAAATGTTAGAATCCATGGAAATCAGTACAGTTGAAGCAAAGGCAGCAAACACATCAGAATCAATCCCTACCCTACTGCCCAGAAATCGCGTAACATTTCAAATCAGATGAAATACAAAAGACTTTGTGATATAAATCAAAATGCTTTAGTTTTTATCTCAAGTCACGAGCAAGCGCTGGAAAAAATTCCCTCTTGCTTTTGTAATTTTCCAATTTCATATCATATTTTGTTCTCGAGAAGAATGTTTGTGCGTTACAAAAACGAACAGCTACATGAGCAGCTTTTTTTTAAAATTCGAATCGATTTTCCGGACGATGCACTTTCCGTTAGATAGAGTGCGACATCTATGTGACCCGTTACAGCGTATCTTTTCCGTAGGACAAGATAAAATACGGTAAAGCGGTCTCTCGAAGTAGTTGTTCCATTCCTATGATTACAGAAAGGAGAAAAAACGAAAAAAAATAACAGGCCACAAAAAGGGAGCTTCTGAAAGGAGAAATTTGAAGGAGTGTTGAACCGTGCATGTACACTATAGCATCCGTGCTGTCTCGAACGTGCTGATGGCACAGATACTGTCTCGCCAAATACAGTGCCCCTATCTATCAAATTGAAATCTATCAGGAAAGAAGAATGAAATCTTATCGCTTTGTATACGATAATACTGATAAATCAGTAAAGAACCAATAATCGAGTTAACGAAGAAAATGACTCAGAATATACTCGTGATATGCAGACTCGCGGTTGATGATCATAGCATTTATGGTCCTTTTTCGTTAGACGGCAGGGGACCGAAAAACGATCCCTCTCCTCGGACAAGATATTTTCATAAGAATGTTAGTAATCTTTCAAAAATTTAAATCTCTGACTAGTGCGCTAGGTAGCCGTTCTTTAGAGGAGGATTTTTATAACGCTCCAGCGAAAGGGAAACACTTGTGTTCACTTGCGAATATTTCTCGCAATATAGAGCTCTTTTCAGACTACTAGCAGTGAATCGGTATCGAAAGATTCAACAATTTCAACGCTTTGCTCATTTTCTGAAAAGACCTTCTCTCTGTAGCGTAGCAGAGAATGTAAGGATGATTCATATATGCGGATATTTGCCTTTAGGCTAACCTACGAGCTGGCTGGACGAAGATGGAGGGCCTGCCCGCGATCTCAACACGGCGATCGATCGATGACGCTTGAGCGGCCCACGTGTGAAGTGCGATTTTTGTTATGCAATCAGAAATTCTTTTTCCGTTTCGAAAGAGACTCCAGATAAAACGTATGACTCTAACACTGTAAGATTTCCTCTACACGATCATGCCCTCTGCGTGCTTCCAGCGAAGTGATAGTAAACTTGCGCGACCGATATAAAACATAATTTTATTTCGAATTTTACAGCGTTATACAAGCAGCTTTTCAAAAAAACAGCCATGTAGCGCACTAGTCAGGGATCTGAGCTTTCGAATAATTACTAACATTCTAATGAAAAACTCTTGTCCATCCTGAGCCGTCTGAAGGAAAAGAAGCGCTCTTATTCTTGTACAATGGTATTAAAGCACAGTAAGAACTACTGGCTGACGTTTCGCTGGTTTTGTCTTCTTAGAGCCTGGAAGTCAGATTGACATAGAATCTACACAGTCAAGCACTTTGTAACCAAAGAAAATAGCACTTTGCACATAAGCGTTGAATCGCATAGTGAACAGCTTCTTTTATAAGCAGCTTCTTCTTTTGGGAGAAAATCTTTTCCATCAAAGGATTCGCTTGAAAATCCGATCGCTGCCGTAATCAGAGTTTTCTGTCAACTGGTCAGTGCGTCACAACTTATCGGAAGGTAGAACGAAAGCATAGAGCAACCTGAGTGATCAAGTGCACATAACAGATAAAAATAAGAAAATTAAGGTTGCACTGTGAAAAATTGAGATTCTAGAGTAAGAAACAATGTATGACATCAATCGACACTCGTTTACGACATTCACTCTAGATGACCCTTTCGGGACCATCGACCCAACCCTTTGCGTTTCCAACCCTAAAATGCTGCGTCGAATAATGGCATCTAACAATGGTGTCTAACCTCAGCGTGCTGCGTTTAACAATGGCACGCTGGGGTTAGACGCAACATGCTGCAACATGGGGGTTACAGACGCAGAATTCAGCCCACGGTTCCCAAACGGTTAATCGTCCTTACATAATTCCAAATGTGCTAAGAGATATCTAAGAGCTCTTTTGGCTGTTTATTCAGATCTTTCTCAGTCTTCAGAATATAGTAAGGTGAATATTCATAGTTTATCCGTAATCAGCTCATCAAAGAAATCTGAGAAACGATATGGCTTTTCAATCCACTAAAATCCATCATCGTTAGATCTCCTGGGTTTGCCTCTCACGTCCACAAATAATGTCATTTTCCATATGTCCACTTGAAGTTCTGCGTATGAATGTGTTACACAGCCTAGCTTCAACTACTCGCCTATGGACAAGAACAAAGAAGAGATCTATCCGCATACATCTAATTGAACTGCATACTCAGATAACCCGAACTTCTCATATCGTTTGAATCCCAGCACTTTTACACAACTCTTTATGTTACAGTCATCATCCACGGAAGTCTTCTCTATTTTTATCTGGGCTCGGTTGGTATCTATGGATTTGTAAGCTACTTTCAGGCCATCAAAATGGGCTAACCGTGCATTGGGAGCACGATTTGTGCGTTGTGATTTGGATTCCTCCTAGACGGCCGTCATCAACGTGTTAAGTAAATACTTCTAGGGTAGGGCTGCATATCCGAATGATCAAATCACATTGAATTCCGATTAGAACGACGAAAACGCTGGTTACATAAATATCCATAGACCTCGTGCCACCTGATTAAAAATGGAAAAATTTGACGGATTACAAAGCTGTCTCATTGATAGTAAAACAGATAGCTTTTAATCTAATTTGTCATTGAACAAACAAATATGATGCTGGCAAACGACGCTATTTCGAATGAAACTCACTGGTGAGATTTTTGTTTGCTAAAATATCAAAAAAGAGTACATGAATCCTGGTATGATCATATAGCTTATCTTAATAGATCCTAAACGTCCTAAGTATTTTCTAACTAATTCTTCCCTAAACGACCGTCATTTAACGTTTTTGAAGCACGATAACTATTTGCAGCTGGTTTAGAGTCTTTTCAGCTTCACACATTTTATCCAAACGACAAACCCCTCCATCTATCTAGTGAACGTTCGCTCTTCACATATATAGTTTGGTTCAGTTGACTGCTTCGTTCCAATGTGGTCAAATGATGTCATTGCATAACCAGCAATGCGCGACGTTATCAACAAGGTTCTCCTAGGAATCAAGAACGCGATCCACAGCTTTGGACTGCAAATTTGGTTTGACCTTGTGGATCCATGTATAATCTAGAAAGCAACGTTGAAAACTCTATAAGTAGTGCACAATGTTCTCGACATGTTTGTGTGTCAAACTAGAAATCAGCTGCATATCAGACCGCTGATGGAACCGCAGGATCGGTAAGGTGATCAAGGAGTTTTGGATTAATCAAATGATCGATGGCTTCTCTGTAGGTCGAAAACGCAAACCACACTGCTTTTTTTCATCCCTCATAATTCAACCTTGATGTTGCTCCTCCTGTTCAATGAACGTTCCAGGTACAACAGGTCCACGTAACATCTGCTCTCTACAATCGTAACAGCTTCTTTCAAAATGTTCAGTACCGCCTAGAGGGTCCTTATGAACGTGATTTTCTTCCGACTTTGCTCAATCCTAGTTTTCTTTGATTTGCTAAAATCATGTATCATCATCTCAATTTACTGGCATGTCGTCAGCGACATAAAAGACTGACAGAACTAATAAAATTAAGCTCTTTCTGTCTCAATCGTGCAACTGGCCGATATCGTGTCAGAACATATATATTATCGCCCTGGTCATGCCAAAGCGTCTATGGAAGGAAAAGTCGTAATTTTGTTGCGCAGGTACGATAACAGTCAGTTGAGTTCCCTGTAAGGAATGGTTCTAGCTTCCAGTCAATGGGCGCTGATAGGATTGAGTCCGTTTCGGCTTTGCCGAGGGCTTTCTCATAGTTGACAGATTGTACAATAAAATAGAGTAGACAGTAAAAACGCAGTCCATATTACTTATCTTTAGATATCCATTCAAACAGTTGTCTGCAAGTAGTAAGTCCACTGAAAAACGGAAAACTTTCATAAAATGCCGGATATGTCATAATCTCAGAAGCTCAAAATATGATAACCGCTCATTCCTCACACTTTAGACTATTGTTGTCAGTGTGTTCAGCAGATTCGTAAAGAAAAGTCAGTGCTAAGTTTGTACTGTGCGTTTGGTTCGTACTGAGTTCCTGTGTTTTCTCTATAAGCCTTTCAGTATGCACTGTTATCTAGACTATCGAAAAAATGAAATTTCAAGCACTCACTACCGATTGCTGATTCAACAAAGATTATTTTGCACTCAGAAGCTGTTCCAGATAGAGGAAAACATTTCAAATAATAGCTACCAGCTTCATGATGTAGGGGAGTGAATAGAGATGCCCTGAGATAATCATCTCATCTTGAGTTTGGAGTCGTATTGTTAACAAACTTGCAGACTTAATTGACGTATGGGTAGGCATCCGAAATTTTTGTTTAAGGCAAATTTTGGTTCATCTTTTCTATAATGTTTAACGGAGTGAAATGCATAGGGAAACCCTTAAAAACTCAAAAGCTTTTCACGTTTGCTAGGTCCAAGATCGGGTGCATACCAAGTCTTTGTTTATGTGTTAAGTTAGAGCGGAATTTTTTCCGTCGACAGCAATTTAAGGTGGTGAACTGCGACTGAAAATGAACTCAAAGTTGACTCAACTTCTCCACTGAGTTGTTTTTGCTCTTTACGAACATTTGTGGGAAAGGGGATGGAGGAAATGCCCATCTTTACTCTTCCAAATCCAGCCTTTCTAATTTCGCTTCACAACGCTTTCTGCTCATTCTTTCTCATGAAGACTTGTCATAATTTTCATTATGAAGCCTGACCAGAAAAAAGGAAGCCAGTAAATGCTTCCATTCCGGAAAGAAACCCTATCGTTGGGCAGCAAATCACCCTAAAAACTACCAAGCGGCAAATGCCTATGATACGTCCTGGTACGAGCTTCTCGGATTCAAAGAAAAGAAAGAGATTTTGCCGAATCAGCAACCATTGGCTATAGATAGAATGTGCTACAGTGCGCACGAATTTCACGAGAAAGGCTCACTTAGATAAGAACTAGTTAACTAGCAAGCTCTTCTCTCAATAAAAAAACCAATTATATAACCATTCGTCATTTGATGGAACGCGCTTGTAATTGCTCCACTTTTACCAACCTTAGGTAACAGGGAAGCTACAAGCTTTTTTTCAATAGAAGACAAAAAAATCATTCTATTATTTAAATCAGAGAGGTGCAAACTCGTGAAACACTATGGGAACTGATGAAGCAAAAAAAATAACAAACTCGCTCAGGAAAAGAAGACTGATTTAAGAAAAAGTGATAGAACAAGTGTAAGGACGAAGCACAAACTAATTTTACTTGCTTTTTCAAGTTGACAGAACGACGTCTATGTCCTCCGAATTTCCACGTTTAACAGATTGGAAACATAAAAGATTTCAAGGTGACAAGAAAGTGGAAGCGGACGACGATGAAATCACGGCAAAAACGATGTCTGAGTGATTGAACCGAACAATTGCTAACAATAAAAAAGGGCTGATTAAGAAGAGACATGATGATGACTAACATGAACAACTAATCAACATGAACTATATCCGAGAAGAAAATACTAGCAAAAGTGAAGGAAAAAAGAATGACATTGACATTTGATGTGGAGCAAAATCACCTGGAGAAGTCGCTCAATTGCAACGATGGAACGAATTGCCAGCTGAAAACATTCTAACGCCAGTAGTTGTCTTCGAGTTCTTATATCAGCACAAAGCGGTCAGTCAACTAATTTCCGACAATGTCACATTTTCTGTTGTCGGAGAAGAATCCAAGTGGCAAATCAGCAAACATTCCTCCGATACACAAGGGCTGGTTAGTGATTGTTTCTCGTGAAGACTAGGAACACTCCATCCCTCTTTTCTCAAATGCCCAAGAAAACCGCACTGAAAATGATATTCGCCAAGCCAATATAGATGATAGCTTTTGAAGTGCAGAAGAAAGAATTCATCTGGTCGATGAACATCTTGAAAGAAGACTCGAAGATAATGAAAGAAATAGAAAATTGTTGGAATACGCGAAACGTTTGGAGACGGTCCATCTAGATACCTGAGCGATAATGACTACATCGTGGAATGTTACCGGAATGTAATCAGGATGGAAGCAAGAAGATAATAGTAAAGTTCAAGCCTTCACTATAACACTGTCCCTATAATCGGCGCTGTCTAAGGAGGGCTGCTCTGTTCGGCAGCTGGAGGCACGAGAAACCCAGTTTGCCTAATATAAAGCTCATCTATGACGAATTTTGTTCGGGGTAATCCAGGTGATGGTAATTTCTCGATCATTAGAGATTTCGAAGAGCCGCAGAGATCACAGATGTTTGAAGAGGCTTCACTCTATTGTTGCTCTAGGTTCTTCATTAATTCTGACATGTCGATTTTGGGAAAAAAATTCTTATTTGAAGTAACTCAGATCTCACGGATCCTTACTTTGGGCTGACGACAGAGCGAGGGCCTTTGTGCTGTACTGGTGGCAAACGCATTAGTATGAGCTGGATGCAGCTTCAACTCCCACCTGAGGCTACCAGCCTTCCATCTCACCAGCACTCGTTATTGAAATACTTTCCAAAACTACTTTTTGATACAATCTGGAAGAATGTTTAGAGCTTTTTGAGGTTAAATCGTTAGAGTCATACGTACGTTTTGGCGGTCCCACCCGCTTCACCATGGTCCACGCTCCATATTGAATCCTACTTTAGGGCAAGATTGGATAGACGTTATTTATGGTGATAGCGGATGATATTATGCTACTACCATTTCCCAAAAGGGTTTTTTTTTGTTTAGTAACGCAGATTTCCAAACTTAATCCTTACGCTGAAAAGCATTTTATAAAGAGTGCAAGTCATGATTCAAAAGCTGAAATTTCTGGCTAGCGCTGTACGCAGCCGGTTCCTTGCAAAGACCCTATTTCAAAGCCGTAAGAATCAAAGTAAGATTACGTTTCAAATCGGCTGCGCAATTCAACTATTATTTCGTTGGAAGCACGAAAAGCATATTAACTTTTAGAAAAAATCTTTTAGAATCAGAGTCAGACGATTAATCTGGAGTTTCTTTCGAAGCCCAAAAACAATTTCTGATTGATTAGCAAAAATTCCACTTTCCCATGGCCTGCGGAGCAACATTCACCCTGCACCCCTAGAATCGCCAAAGTCCCCTTGTAGGCATATGTAAATTTGATTTTACTTTACCTGCTGCACTACAGAGAAACGGTCTTTTCAGAAAGTAAGCACAACGTTGAAATCTTTGAATCTTGCGCTATCGAATGATTACTAAAAGCCTGGAGAAAAAGCTCTGTCCTGCGAGAAATATGTGCTTGTGAAGCACAAATGTTTTCCTTTCATTGAAGTGTTATATAGCTGTTTCAAAACCGGCCATGTACGGAGCTAGCAAGAGTTTGAGCTTTGAGTGATTACTTATACTTTTCATGAAAAGTTCTTATCCAGCTTAGGGGACAAGCTTGAAGATCTGAGCTATCAAACGGAAAAGCACCCGAAAAGTATCGAGAAGAATTAAACATGCATTGAATATACATATTCGCTACCAGCAGTAATTCATCGACTGAAAAAATGGCAATAACACAATATCATGTTACCTATCATCACAAATAACGTCTCTCCCGCCCTGCTCATAAAATAGGGTTCATTGTGGGGCGAGGGCCACTACTGGTGAAGAGGACGATGGCGCTTAAACGTACGTACTCTGACGTACCAATCTGGAAAAGGCTCTACACATTCTCAAAGACTATACTGAATACATTTTATATTTATTATTTGAGCCAACATGTCATCTAGTCTGTTAATGGGCTCTTGTACAGCCCGATACACGTGTTTCGACCTTACAGTTGTCAGTCAGGCAGAACCCCTTGTCTTTAGCCAGCCCTCTCGGGAGTCCCTACTCTCCCTATAAAGAGGTAAGCGATGACGAACGATTTGCACAAATGCCGCCGAAGTGAAAAATCACAAGATCGGCAATTTTTGACACTTGATTGCTCTTATCTGGTATTTTTGTGATATTATACTTCATATTTCGAGTGTTTTATCAAGACCACGTTCAAATTTCAAATATCTCATTATTATTATTTGAGCCAACATGTCATGTGGTCTGTATCGGGCTATACAAAAGCCTATCAATAGACCACATGACATGTTGGCTCAAATAATATTTATGAGGTATATTGAAATTTGAGCGTGGTCATAAAACACTCGAAGTAAAAGGTATACTATATTGAATATTTAAAGCGAGGTTTAGAAACAGCCGATGAGATAAATTCCTACTATTTTTTTGATTTTTTTGAAAGATGCAAGATCAAAAGAAAGAAAAGAGTGTGTGAATTCTTGTCGGCTCTCATCAACAACTGTTTTGTGGCAGATGATATCGCATAAAATCGCCCTCCAAATACTGAATTTTTGGATTTTTTATTTTTTTGTCAAGAGTTTTGCGTAGAGGTTTGGCAGAAATAACTGCCACGTGTGTGTAGAAAATCTATTCTCGTTGAAAGTGTGTAAAACCATGATGTTCAACAGGGATAAGTCGGGTGAAATATGAGCCAAGAAGACGAAAAAAATTAGAAAGAAACATTGTTCAGGAGAACGGTAAACGAGGACAAGCTGTCACGACATTTCTGCATCACTTCCGGTTGAAGAACGTTTTCGACTGAGTAATCACTAGCGAATTTACGGAGCACTGACGGAGATTAGAGGGCAGGGGTCAACGGACGAGGAAAACTCTTAGGTTGCCATGAACCCATCCGTCCATCCCATCCATCACGGGTCACCACCGCACCGCCATCACTCCTGCAGAGAATCCAACGATTCCGAGGATTCAAAGCGCAGAAACACATTGACATTATTTGAAGACGAAATGGCCGTTTGATTCTTTAACGAGAGTTTGATCATCTGTAACACCTCAGTAAACAAGCAATTACAAATAGATACGTCAGCTGAGAATAAATCGATTGGGATTGGAACTGGTTGAGAAGTTTTCCATACGGCCAAAAACCTCCCAATCAGAGAGATTGTTGACATTTTCCATTCAGATTCCGATTTCTTCTTTACGTCAAACGGTTTCACCTTTTTGATTCTTTCGGCTCACTATCCATTCAGCACCTGTTTCTAACGATCACACTTTAGAACCCTATAGTCAGCCGTCTTCACTGTGTTTTCTCTACAGTGTGCGGATCCCAGTACTTCTAGCATTCAGTTCGCGGTTTCGTCTTTTTCTTAAAAGTCGTAGAGTACTGGCTTAGTGAGTCTCCTTGCAATCTGAAGGATAGCCTGGCTTGTGGCGCTTCATAAGGCGTTGTTGTGGCTCCTAGTTTCTATTCGAGTTTAGGTCAATTAGCATGAGAAAAAATGGCTTTCAGCGAAGAAAGGCCCATGAAAAATAGAGAAAAAGTGTGATCGAATGAGAAAAAGCTCTATAGCGAAAAAAAATGATTCTCAGAGAAAATATGGCCTAAGAAAATCGAAAGAGTGTAGATCAAATGAGAAGCTCTACGGAGAAAAAAAGACTTTCAGCGATTATGTGGCCCATGAAAAAATAGAGAAAAAGTGTGGATCAAATGAGAAAAAGATTTTATAGAGAAGAAATTGATTCTCTGAGATATATGGCCCAAGAAAATTGAAGGATGTAGATCAAATGAGAAAAAGCTCTACGGGGAAAAAAAGATTTTCAACGAAACACGGCCCATGGAAAATGGAGGAAAGTATAGATCAAAGGAGGAAAATCTGTGTAGAGGACAAAAGTGACCCTCAGCGGAATATTTCCTAGGAAATAGAAGAGAATGTAGATCAAGTGAGAAGTAGCTCTATAGAGGAAAAATGACTTCCAGAGAGATATGGCCCATAAAAAACGTGTAGGTAGTAGATCAAAGGAGAAAAATCTCTGGAAAAGGAAAATTCGGCGATTTTTCACTGATCATGTGGATGAGAGATGAGGACTTGAGATGAGTCTAGAGACGGTCAAAGAGCGGAGGGATGAGTGATGGATGAATGGCGACGGATCCATCCGGACACAGAGAGAGGATCGTACGCTAGCCGGTCGGTGATGAACAATAGGGGATGGCGCCGCCATACACCATGAGTAATCGTTCGATCCACGATCGATAGACCGTCACCACCCACATTGGCGATGAAACTTGGCGCCAAGCGGCGGCGGCGGCGGGCGGAAGTCAGTGGTGGCGGCGGCCGGCGGTGGCTGGCTGGTTGTCTGTCGTCAGGTGATTCGAATTCGGCAATCGGGTGTTTTCGATGAGTCATCAGAAAAACAGCTGACAGAACTCGATGATATGTCTCTCTATAATCTTCTAGAATTCCTCATTTTACCGTTTTCCTAGCAGTGTTATGATATTTCAGCGAACTATCCATGGATGCTAAGTGATCAAGAAACTCCGGACCATAGCTGGGAGTCGAACCCACGCTACATTCATACCGAGAACATGCGCTACCACTACACCACTGTGGCCACCGTTATGCTACGGCGCTTTTGCTCTTCAAAATATACTGCGTTCTTCTTTGATAGAAGCGAGATTGCTGCTTTACAAAGTTTTCTCATCTGACTCGCTTTCATTACTGTAAGAGAGTGATGGCAGAACTAAGGTCTTGGAGGTGTAGTGATAAGACGAGCTCCTCTATTGGCGATACGCGGGTTCAACTCCAATGTGAGATTCAAACTTATGTGTATCAGTCAATATACTTCGATTATAAAATCATGACACTGTTATGAAGGCGCCATTTGAAAATTTTTTCAGATCAGGCGTGGTGTCGGTTGCAATTTCAGTAATTTCTGGCTTCTTTCCCTCGTTAATGAGCTGAATACTGAAAGGGCACCGCTTCCTATGAATCCCGTGATAAAGACTAAAATTCTTCTGACTCTCAAAAAATTGTACATCTTTTTAGTGTTCACTACAAGTTTTGTAAAGTACAGGGAGGTCTGCTGTCATATGGCTAGGCTTTTTTCTAGATCGGCAATGATTCTAAGTGATTTTAGCTATTGTAAAAAGATGAAGGAGTGGCTACGGATTGGCAAAAAAGGACGAGGAAAAACATAAGGTGAAACGTTTTCAAAGAAAATCTCCTCTATAATCTTATCACAATAAAAGTCTTAAGCTAATGTGATGACCTCGTTTCGTCCTCGTTCTTAAAATCAACAGGTCACAAATCAGTTGCCCCCTTCAGAACGGGGCCTTTTTCGCATTTTTTCCTGCAGAGGTGTAGTACTCGTTTAAAAGCTAAATCTCGGTAATGTCAGTAGTGTATTACATTAGTGAAAAAAAATTTTCACTAGCGTTTATGGCAGCCGAAAGAATATCACGTTTCACTTTCGGCGTGCATTTTTGCTCGGCTAGAGTTTGTAGACGCTTTTCAACAGAGTTTTGGAACTTAACGATAGCCAAAAAAATGAAAAATATGAAACTTAATGTGGTTTTTTGGGAAGGTCATACAGTGAGAAGATATCTACGTTTCGGACTTGGTGATATACGCCCAAAAGCATATGGTCGCTTACCATATAGTGGAAAATCGTGCTCTACCAGAATGTTCGATTTTTATGAAATGAAGAGAAAATCTCAAAGAAATAACTATAATCACGCGCCTAGTCGAATCGTGCTGCGCGCAGCGATATTTTGTTTGACAATTTCGCCTTCGTTTTGGAACAATTTCAGGTTTTTTTTATATTAGGACTGTAGAATGGACTTTGTTCAATCATTCTATAGTATGCCAGCCTTATTTTCTTTCCGTATTGCCGCTATAAAGTTACGGAGAACTCACTGCGAAATTTAAACTAGAAGCTAACTACTTCGGGTGTGAAACCTGATCTTCTTTTGTTCTTACAGCATTGTAAAAAAGCCTTTTTAGAACCAGTTTTGGCTATAGAATCGTCAATATTTAAGCTATGAAACGACTACTGAATTTTTGCAAGAAAAACATTTACAGGCCTAGTCGAGCATTCAAGGCTAACTAAGTGTAAAACATGTTTATTTTCGGTGTAGATCTTTCTGATAAGAAAGATTCAGAATCCAAACACATAACTGAAATCGAGGAATCTAACCTCCCGAATAGTTGTCTAGAGTCTAAGGAAAAAGCTTCTTTCCCCTAAAAAGGGTCTCCCGGAAACTGTGTTTTTTTTAGATATACACCCTCTCTAAAGGGTCAGGCAGACCTAGAAGCTCAATTCTCTATTTGATCTTCGGTCTTATAGACTAGAGGCGAAACCGCACTCTCCACAAGACCGTTACGCTTTGAAGTAAATTATAACGCTTCTTGATACCATTATAGCAAACCTTGGAAACTTCCTTGATGATTGTCACCGCTTTTATCACTGTATGAAAAAGGAATGCGGGTAGCGCAATGATTGGAGTTAGCATGTAACGCATGCACTGTCTCTCTTTCGACCTCGTCAGACGCCGTTCAACGATTGCATTACTTTGATGTCGGTAAATAGGCACGAGCCATCTGGAAAGAGCTCTTTCGATCCACAAAGTACAGCGAGTGCGTGTGGGCAGAGATAGGCTGTGAACGCACAATTTGAAGGCGTATAAGTCGACTGGCATTATAACATTCATGAATAAGCCAACAGTGCCCAGTGATAGGCAAAAGTCTGAATCTCAGACGGTAACCAAAGCCGCATTTCAGCTTTTCTGAGAGCGCGGGCTAACCAATCGCACTATCAAGGCTCCTGTTCTGCCATCACATATGCCCAATATATCACGTGTAACCATACAGTTGCTTGGCACTGGTCTTCGGAAATCATGAAAAGCGGTTTGGAAACCCGTCCGAAGTTCAAGGTTTTGCTATAACTCAACAATATTGGATGTACACTACGGTTGGAAAGAAACTCACATGAGTGCACTCTCATGAGCACGAGATAACTCTCATGCATGTCATGGAAATATCGGAATTTCTTATGTGCGATTTTCCCACTGAAGGCCTACTTATTCACCGTCTTCATTTTCATTTTGTTACAAGTCTCCCCCATGTCCATCGACAAATCAAAATTAGGGTTTTATCGCGTCATTACTGGAGAAAAGGTCTTTCAAATCGAGCTGCAGTCGATGATATCAACCAAGTTGAAGGAGAAGGCACAACAAACAGATCTGCTGCTGGACGCTGATTTTAACGCTTCTCAATGCCAGAGATCTTGAACTCGTAGACAAGGCTCGTTCAGAGGTCCAACAAAGTTCAACAATGAAGATCAAATGATGTTACTTCGTAAGATGAACCTTGTAAACTGCTCGCGAATTGGCAACCGAACTTATTGTTTCTCATAGAAGTGTGCTAAACTTATCTCCACCGGCTTAACTTTGTCCACGAGAGGCCACAACAAGATCCGCACAAACTCACTGAAGCACGAACTTAAAATCAACTTCGATGAAGTTGAAGAAGCATATCAAGAGTTCTTTGATTCAAAGTCGATTGGAATGGTACTTCGACCAGATCCGAAAACTTGGCGGATCGATGGCAGAAGTCGTAGAAGACGAATAGTTTCATCAAACATAAATTTTCGATTTCTTGCAAGTGCCCCAGAACTTCTTTCCAACCTATTATATATAACATCATACAGCCACTTAAAGTTCAGTATGTAAAGAATTCTTGTTGATTCATGAATAGTCAGAATCCTGGAGTGGACGCAGAGTCAGCTATCATTTCGGGTCACATGAATAAGAACTAGATAGTAAAAAAAATGACTCCTCCTGAGACCAGGCCATTGTAAAGGAAAAACAAGATATCACATAGCAAACAAATCTTAATAAGAGTAAACATTTTCAGCATCACCGACCGCAGGCAGCTTTGCCGTTTCGAATACGATCCAGATATATCGAGGATCTCGACAGCTGGCGGACCGATTATATGAATCAAGACGGATGAACTATCATTCTGGTGCCAAAGTTATTGAGGTTTATGCATTGCTGGAACTTTGGATAATGCGATACATTCTGAATAAATGTGGTCTTATAACATATAGTTTTTAATGCGCATTTCACGCTCTATGTTCTGCTGCTAATTACGCACTAGTTGCTGCTTAATTTATATTTATTTTGAACCAAGATAAGGATGTTAAATTGGTGCAAAAGTAATTGCGACTTCAAATCGTAAGGTCAAAATGGATCGTAAGGCAGTGGAGACAACTCACACCATCAGCAACGCATTTCGTCCAGAAAATGCTAACGGATGCATATTGCAGCGCCAGATCAAGAAGTTTCGTAAAGGGGACGAGAACCTTGGAACTGAGGTGCGTAGTGGCCGGCCCCGGAAAGTTGATAACGACCAATTGAGAGCAATCATGAAAGTTGATCGATCCTCTCAAGATTAAGCGAGACGTTGCGGAAGAACTCAGCGTTAACTACCATTCTCGCCATTTTGGAATTATGACAGTAACTGCGGTTCCAGCATGATTTCAAACCGTGATCACTTTTAAACCAACCTCTATAAGTAAATATTAGCGAATAGGAGAGACAGGTAAGGTATACGATTTCCAAAAGAAAGGTCAGTGCAATGATTGAATGAGCATCTAGAAGCTATATCACGATTTACTTCTTTGGGGACGGCTGTTTGACAAGGTGCAGCATTGCGCTGGTCGCTTGCGCGGCATTTGACGCGGCCGACGTTGAGATGGGGTGCGTTTTATTTCCACAATTGTCTAGTTTCAGAAAGAATTTCAGACTTTTATCGCCACTAAAAAGGAGCTGGTGCTCAGTGAAGGAGATAATATCACTGAACAGGCTTCAACAGCTATTTGCAGTTGAAACAATACTAGGTGACCAGAAGAATGACGAGTAAGGAAAGACGGTTAATTCTCACAGGCAAATGATTTACGTCATAAGAGTTGGAAAAACGTTTATCTCTCGATGACGTCATCTCCCATTTAAAAACACGAAATTTTAGGACGTATGAGCGCACTTATTATTTTTAATACCTTCATTATAAATCTCCTCAATAACATGTTATCTGACCGTGAAGATGAAGTGGTCCTATTAATCAACTATTCACAAACATCAGTTATATTTGCATGTCGCTTGCAAAATTCTCCAAAGACGTGTAGTGAAGTTTTCTGCCAAGTGCCAGGATATTAGCTGTATCGATCATGGTTCGGAAAAGAAGCAAAAAAAGTGAAAAGAGTTGAATTGAAAATGTGGTTTTTCCAAAGGAATGTAGTCTTTGCATCGGGAAGATAGATTTTGACTATTGGCCATTCGTCTTTGCTCAAAAAAAAAAAACCGGTCTACAGCAGTCTCTCCAATGTATATCTATTCTTCTGAACCAATAAAGTTTGCTCAAAATTGAAACATGACCATATAATTCCAAAAAATCCGTTGTAAAGTTGAAGAGAAATCACCTTCGAACGCCGGATGTAATCTTCCTTCCGTTAGTAGATCATACTATGGAATTCTTTTTAGATACCAAGTCAAGTACTGAGGTTTCCATTTCTCAAACCATCGATTGATTAACTAAT